>JAODAL010031134.1:0-48879 GCA_025379985.1 Phyllomedusa bahiana | reverse complement strand
AACTTTAAAAAAATAGGGTTGAAAGACTCTTTTTCCGGCTTTTTTTAATGTGGGGGTCAGCAGGTTTGGGGCTCTGTGTGGCCCGGACAGGGATAGTCAATGTCAGTGAAAAAAAAATGGTGGTTGAAAGACTCCTTTTCCTGGCACTTTTGAATCTGTGGGTCATGCAGGTTTGGGTTCATGCTGTGGCCCAGGCATGTTAGTCAATGTCCAGTTCAACTAATGGTGGTTGAAAGACTCCTTTTTCCGGCACTTTTAAATCTGGGGGTCATGCAGGTTTGGGGCTATGCTGCGTTCCAGGACAGGGATATTCAATGTCAGTTCAAGTAAAATGATGTTCAAATCATACTGCCTTCTGGCATTTTTTAATTTGTGGGTGATGCAGGTTTAAGGGTCATGCTGTGGTACAGGACAGGTAGTGAATGTGTGTGTTTTTTTTTTCTGTGGCTTTTAAACCTAAGTGTGTTGCCTAAGATGTACCCAACGTATCCATTTGACTGTTGTGGATGTTAATTCCAGCTTCTCCAGCCTGTTTGGGTGTAAGAATGAAGGTGTTGTTGCTCCCCCTTTGACTTTAATGGTCATCGCTCATAATCTACTATCGACTATCTTGTCGATGATTGTCGACTATCGACCATCGACCGATGTCGATGGCCAACGTAATCGCTCAACACTAATTGTCAGTAATCGGTATCGAAAGGGTTATACCTCCTAATAGAGGATGGGATCGTATCCGTAAGCTTTGCACACGTGAGGCTTATTGGATTTTTCTTCTTACATCATACCAACCATATGGTTTAAATAAGAGAACAGATTAGTTTTATATTATTAAAGTATAATGTATATAAGTTTATTAGTGTTGTATTATATTAATAGTGAAAATTCTGTGTGCATATATCTATCTTTGTCATGGTCACATGTTTTGTATCAGACCTATGATTGGTCGGTATATTTTTACAAAATGGAGGCTGTAGAAACTTGTAGTTATGCCATGAGGAAGGGCCCGTGAGGCCTGAAACGCGTTGGGCGTGTTTTTAAGTGTGTTGGATCGATGTTGCTGCTATTCGGAATATAAATAAAGGATATGGCTTTTAAAGGAGCTGGACATTCTACTTCTTCTTCTGCCTGAAAATCAGTTCCATATATGTGACATCTTGTTTTTCAATAGCAAGCATATAGATTTTTGCAAGTTCCATTTGGATAAATGTGACAGTCACAGAAATTTCTGCAAAAAATCTGCATTTTGTGAATTAAATTAAAAACCCTATTGACATTGTGATGAAATTTGTTTTAATGCATGTATAAACATGACTTGCTTTCTCCATTGCAGATTTCATCTGCTTTCTGAATTTAGGCTTAAAATATAGACCAGAACAAAAACTATTAACCACATAGATAAAATGCAGAAATTGTCAACCGGATGCTTTTTCAGTTTAAATACCTGTATGCCCCATTTCCTACTCCTGATTTCAGGGGCAGATTAACCATCCGAGCTTTACAACAGGGCTCAATGATTCATGGCTCTAAAAAAATATACTTTATATAAAAAAATAAGATAATTCTCAAATGCAAATTATTAACCCATACTGAAAGTTTCATAGCTTTGGTGGTTAGCAAAGAACACCAAAGGCCACATGTATGAAAACTGTCTAGATCTGTATGTAATGGTGTGTAGTATTCTAATATATATATTTAAATATGTAAAAAATGGCATTTTGTATCTACATATTTAATGTGTTCTTTCACTCAAATATATAAATGAAAGGTTTAAATTGAAAAAAATTCCACAGCAAATAGCAGCACTTAAGAAAAAAGGATGTTATGAAGAAATACAGACTTTTTGACATTGTTTGTGTTGATCAAAGGTGAAGGTAAAAGGTATAATACTAGGTTACCGTTATTATAAATGTTTCATATAAGATATAAATAGAGTAATACATATGGTAGATATTTTATTCATATCACATTTATGTACATGTATAGCATTGTTATCATAGAGGATACAAACAATAACAAGTCAGAAAACAATAATCATAGTAATAGAGACAAAAAGCACTGCATTGCCATTTTGTCTCCTCAGAATTTGTCAGAGGGTTCATTAGGCTTCTGTTTCACAATTGAAAATGTTATTACAAGAAATTTGTGAAATAAAGCTGGTTTCTATGAGTACTGAATGTTCATTATAATTTTTCATCCCAATTATGGGGGCAATTAAAAGTCTACACACCATTTCTCAATGTTAGCAATTTAGGTACTATGTTATTGTCTTTTCATTTTCCAAAAGAATCCTGCTAATTTCTTTTTAGTCAAATTCTATAGCACCCCCTTTGCTTAATTGTATCCACTTTTACTGCTGCCCCATTATAAACTCCTCTGGTGAAACCAACATCAACCAAAAAGCTCTTACTGTTTGATACACGTTACTTCCCTTTGATCAGAGTGAATCATGCATTTGGAATAATTTTGACCTATATAATTTACAGCTAATTGTTCTAGAAACTTGACTTTCAGTAATATTTTGCCAAAAATCTTCAGCTGGAATAATCCTTAGCTTTTCCTTTAGAAAAAAAATCGTCTATGAATGCAGCATTCGATAACCATTATTAGATACAGTATATATGCCTTTTATATCAAATAGATTGCTGCAATTATTCATTTGTTGTGAAGTTGATGTCAAATTTGTTTGTTATTGTTACAAAAATATAATTGATATTTATTTCCTTATGTAATTATTGTTCACTATAACGTCCATTTTCTGAATTTTTTTGTTTCTAATAAATATTTTGTACAAAATGGATTTGAAAAAAATTATCCATCAGCACTCTATGTTGTTTTTCATTTATTATGTTTATCAAAAAAAAAATATGTATTGAAAATTCTGAACATGTAGCTGTTTTATACCAATGCATTAGACCTTTAACTAGAAATTGAAAAAAATTGTACAGCCAACATTCCTGTCCATAGTAATGGTTCTTATGCAGCAGCACGGTAACTTGACAACTATGGGATAACTCAATAGAAATCATGGTGGAATAATTATTATTAATATAGTTATTCCAGCAATTTACCCCAACTCGCGATGTGATTGTGAGGTGTCGAGTGGTTGTCATGGCAGCCAGAAGCTAATGAAGGCTTCCATAGTTGTCATGTTACTACACCTATTACTTCCTACAATATGCAGGAAGTAAAAGGAGTGCCATTTTTCTAAACCCTTCTGCATTATGTATATAAAGCAGAAAAGTGTACAGGTCATCGCACCCCGTAGCTACAAAGTACCTTAGGGAGAGTACGTATACAAGTAAAAAAAAAATATTTAAAAATATAACAATATAAAAAGTTTTAAAACCACCCATTAGCCATTTTACAAATAAAAAAAGTAAAAAAGTTATACATTACTGACATTACCGCATCCATAGAAGTCTGATATACTGAAATTTAACATAATTAATCCCCTTTCTTTACCACAGTATAATAAAAAAAAATTCCCAATACAAAAATGTTGTTTGGGGTCATTTCTAGTGTTCAGCGATTATTAAACGACCCAAAATTGAAATCTGCAAAGGGTTTTTTGGTTAACGAAATTTTTTAGATATGTGATAATTAAGGGTAAAATCTGAGCATCATCTATTAAGATCGCGCCATTTTCGGCGCTTCCTGTAATTTTGGCGGCCCGCAAATCAGATTACAGTAAAGAGCAGGGTAGATGTGTTTTTTCGACGTCATGACTGGGATGTGTATTTGGGTTTCGATTGGCTTGAAAAATCACATGACCTCGATTACATAGAACAGCATTTCCTGTTCACGCCTCAGTGTCTCTCAGCGTCTCATAGGGGTAGGACGTGCGCTCTGCCTGTGGCCAAACAGCTCAGTGAAATTATCTATTCTGCACAGAGAAACCTCTACTATTAGCTGTGATCCTTACAATTTAATTAATTATGAATTGGAAGATTTTATTGTAGTTAGGTAAGAATTTTAAAGGAGCATTTACCGCTGTAAAGTCATGGAGGGGAGCGGGGGGGGGGGGCCCCCGGGGAACACAGACAAGCTTTAAAGAAAATGGGGTAAAGTTTCCCAAGACTTAGTGTGACATTTCACGCAATATCTTATTATCAACGTTTTCTATGAAAAATTTCCTGATTTGGGCAGCCTGAAACTTATATTGGATACCATATTTTTAGTAAACCCGGGCTCTGTGTTAGGTGCAAACCCCCCCCCTTTTTTTACAGAACTTTTTAGATAGGTTTATTTTAAATTTTACCCATTCTACCTTTGTTATTATCCACCTTGCACTTAAAACTAAAACAGCAATTTTTTTATCCCACAGGGGAATTTAAAGGTGCAAAAAAACCGTGTTTTATACAAAACATAACAGTACGTGTTTTTTGATTTTGGGGCACTACACTTTTTTTTATTGACCAGTTTCAGAAATTGAAAAACAGCAATTTTTTGTCACCAAAGGTGAATTGAAAGGTGCAAAAAAAACAGGTATTAAAAAACATAAAAGATACGTGTTTTTTGACTTTGGCGCATTCAGCTTTGTTATTGACGAGCTTGCACGTAAATCTTAAAACAGCAATTTTAAGTCACCACAGGGGAATTGAAAGGGCAAAAAATCCCTTTTTTTATCCGAAACATTTAGATACGTTTTTTTTACTTTGGCGCACTACAGCTTTGTTCATTGACGCAGCTTGCACGAAATCTTTAAAAAAGCAATTTTATAGTCACCACAGGGGAATTGAAAAGGGCAAAAAATACCGTGTATTATACGAAAAATAATACACGTGGGTCAGGGCCCCGTGAATCCAGTAAGAACACGCGCCAATTGTCCTTCAGTGGTTTAATACAACCTGATCCCCCACTTTTCCTCCTCGTCCTCCCAGCCGGCCCCAAAGTCGTCATCAGCATCATCAGCATCCCTCCAACATGAAGCACCCCAAATGTCACTCGGGTACCCCCCACGTGGATAAACCATTGTTGAAGACCTCTTTGATGAAAAATGCGGTTGGGGTCAGAAGGCATGTAAAAAAAAATAAAAGGGGTGATTTAGTTTCTTGACGCCCATTCTGATCCATCAAGGAGGAGAAGGAAACCGGGCAATCGGCAAAAATCCCGGGGGGCGGCAATGCCTTGCAGGGGCCCCTTGCTTTTGCCCGAGCTTTTGGATGCGAAAGTCGGACGACCAAGTCACCTGTGTTGATGATGTGATGGGGTGAGACGACATTGGGATCCATCCTGGGCTTTTCCCCAGAATTTGCTTGCAGGCTTATCAGTGGACGAGGAAAGACGATGGGGTAGTGTCAATAGGGTCCCGCCACAATAAGGGAGAGGGCAGTCGCAGAAGTCCGTGTTGATTCCCGCCAGTCACGGTCAGCGCAAACCCCGCTCCTCGCTTATCGCCGTCAAAAAGGTCCAGGACCTCTCAAGCCTGGGCCTTCTTTGAGCAAGCCTCTGATTCACCCAGCGATGTCAAATGCTGCCTTTGCCATAAACGCATAAGTAGAGGCAAGAACCTTAAGTGGTTAACCCCCAACCAACATGTCTAGTCACATGAAAAGCGAATGCATGAGTTGAAATGGAGGGAACACTTGGCCAAAAAGGCCAGCTGCGCGAGCTCCAACCACTGTCACACCCTCTGTCTCCGCCTCCTCCTCCTCCGCCACCCCCAAGCGTTCCTCAGTGCCCATGCCCTCTCAGAGTCATGATCAGGGATCAGCTTCCGCTTCGCCTCCACTGTCACCCAAGTACCACCAGAAACCACCAGAGACCCACCCTACCCCATCCCCTTTCCCGCCAGTTTGACGACCTGCACGCCATACAGGGGGCCAGTCTAGCAGCCAGCCTTCTGTCTTCCAGGTTTGGGAGCAAAAAAGAAAACTTTAACCCAAACCATCCCAAAGCCAAAAGCCTGAATGTCGGCATTGCCGGGCTTATGGCCTTGGAAATGTTGCCTTTCGTTGGTGGACACAAAAGGGTTCCGCACGTCATGGCCCTTGCCTGCCCCAATACCAGTGCGAGCAGGCATTTCTTTGCCAAAAAAAGCCGTCCCTGCCCTGGCCAGCCACGTTTTAATCTAAAATTTAAAGCGCATTGTCTGTATCTGGGGCCCGGAAAAGTCCATCGACCACCGACACATGGACTAGTAAGCAGGGCCCAAAGGGCCCGTATATCTCTGTGACAGCTCACTGGGTGAGCTGGGGGAATGTCTCTGGGGGTGACGGTGGTCTCAGGCTCGGGCACGCTCTTAAAAACCCGCAGGGATGGTGCAGGGCTCTTTCCCCCAAGGTCTCTGGTGGCTTTAACGTGCCAGAGAAACCAAGCCGTTTTGAATTAATCTGTCTTGAGAACCGTCCCACAGGTCAGGAGCTGTGGACGGCTTCCGTAACGAGACCGAGCGCTGGCTGGGTGACAAGAACTTGTGCCAGGCAAGGTGGTATGCGATAACGGGTGAAATCTGCTGGCCGCCCTTTAAGATCGATAGGCTGGAGCACACCCCTTTTCCTGGCACATGTCATGACCTTTGGGCGTCCAGAAATTTATAAAGAGCTCCCGGGTCTGGACTGCTGCTGAAAAAGGCTCGAGGTCTGAGTTCGCACTTCCGCCGTTCGCATCCTGCTTCGTCCCGCCTGGCTGCGTTGCAGCGTCAGCTCGGCCTCCCGTAAAACCATCTCATTGTTGAGTGGCAACACGCTGGAATTCCACCCTCTACATGCTCCAGCGATTGTGGCAGCAGCGCAATGCCATTACGCAGTACGAAGTGACACATGGCCTGACAAGCAGGGTGCGGACCTTGGGTGTTGAGCCACCGAGATGGAGGCAGGTGAAAGAGCTCTGCACCTTCTTGCCAGTTTTGAAGAAGCCACCAAAATGGTCAGTGTGGACAATGCCCTTGTCAGAATGAGCATTGTGGTGATCTTAGTTCTGGAACGATCGTTGGACAAATTGAAACAACAGGTCCCGTCAGCGACGGAGGAGACAGACACAGATGCGGACATGGAGCCTTTCTCTCCGTCAAATCACAAGGCCCGACAGTTTCACAATTTATCGGTCTTCATTAGGCAGTGGTTCGGGTCCAGAGCTAGTGCAAGGTGGCGATCAGCTCTCAGGGTGCATCATCTCAGGCAAGTCAGGGCTGTGTTGAAGCTGTGCCGGAGGCAGCGGAGGAGGGGGAAAGGTATTCCTAGACACCGATGTTCCCGACGTCCCTCCCTTGGAAAGAGGTTGGCGCGAATTTGAGGGGGAGGAGGAAGATGAGGAAGATCAGTTTGCTAGTGCCCCTCGACCAAGAGGCTTGGGAAATCAAGGTCCATCTCTCACATGAGTGCTTGGATGCTCCATTTCCTCCAACATGATCCTCGCTTTAAAGGGCCCATCAAAATGAACAACAGTTACGGGTGGCCACCCCTGGATCCCGGTACAAAACAAAAATCAGCACTTTCCTTCCACCCACCAAATAGAGAGTAAAATGCAGGAAATGAGACCTTGCTGATTGATCAACTGGAGACATTGTTGCGTCTGCTTCACGTTCTTCAAATGTCACGGTGGAACAACGCCAGCGACGTGACAGCAGTAGAGTGCCAAGTAGGCGTAGCGGCAGCAGCGGCAGCAGGCAAGGTGGCAGAAGCCTAATAGGTGACCTCTGGCAATCTTTATTTCCCAAACCTCCCCCAACGCATGAATGCAGGGCACACATACAGCACCCAAAGACCAGCTTATGAGCATGGTGCACGACTGTCTGCGTCTCAACGCCGATGTTTTTGTATGTGTTCCGGCCCCAAGAGACTGCTGGGTACCCAAAAAATGGACGAATGGCCCGAGCTGGCTCGCCAGCCATAGAGGTGTTGTCTGCCCAGCAGCCAGCGTCATATCGAGCGGACCTTCAGCACAGCCGGGGGAGTCATTACAGACAAACGCTTTGGGGTTTTCCCACAGTTTAATGTGGATCGTTTGACTTTCATAAAGATGAATCAGGCATGGATCTCTGATGATGTTGTAGCCCAATTGCCGAGGTCACCCATTAGTTTTCTGGTCTATTCACATTCCTTCCAAACAGTAATGGTCCCCTTGAAAAACTTATTTTAAAATGATCATTTCTTACTGCAATTTTTATTTTTCAGTTTCCCCACAGTTCATTTTGCTGGTTTTGCTGTGAAGAGACTGTAAAAGACACCAAAGTTTCATGACAAAACCATATTCCATTTTCTCACTAGAATTTTTCGCATTGTCAATGGTTTTGGGGTCATGTTGCCTCAAATTTTTTTAAAAGTGGTGAGAAGTCATATTTAAAATTTTTTTGGGGTCATGTTGCTGTGAGATACAGCAATAATTATGGTCCTTTGGAAAAAGAAATGTGGCTTTTAAGTGGCATTTCTCCCTCACAATTTTTAACAGTGGCTGTGAAGTCATATTTATAATTTTTTGGGGTCATGTTGCTGTGAGATAAAGCTATAATCATGGTCCTTTGGAACAGAAATGTGGCTTCTAAGTGGCATTTCTCCCTCACAATTTTTAACAGTCAATGTCATTTTTATACTTTTTTGGGTCGTGCTGCTTTAAAATTTCAGCAATACTACAGGTCCTATTCTAAAAATGTTGTTTCTAATAGACAAATTTTTTCTTCACAATTTTCAAAAGTGGCTATGGGTCATGTTTTGAATTTTTGGGGACATTTTGCTGTGACATGCAGCTATACTGCAGGTCCTATTTTAAAATTTTTTTGCTTCTAACAGACATTTGTTCTTCACAATTGTCAAGAGTGACTCAAGGGTGATGGTGCTGTCAGAAACAGGAATAGGTAGGACACTGTTAAGGGGCACATATTGCAAAATGACTTGTTTTTGCAAGATCTTTAACAATAGTATCAATCCTGTTTTTAGACAACCATTTAATATAATTTAAAAAAAAAAGAAACAAAGACATGGTGGGATTCCATCCTATTTTAAAAAAGTGTTTTCTAGAATTAAACTACTAAAAAACTTGCATGTACAGATAGCTGTTAAAAAAATTCCTCTGAATTGTACAAGGGAGGTACAGGAAAACTTGGGGCCAGATGTAGGTTATTCAGAGGGACATTTGGGGTATGGAGCACGGACAGGGGAACAAAGTACAGAGACCATTTCCTCCAGCACGTTGAGTTAAAATGAGAATAAAGAAAGCCAAGAAAAAGGGCACCTGGGTGTAACAGGAGCGTTAACCACCAGTATTTCCAAGTGAAGCTCAATTGGTCCACACTCATACGGAGGGGCAAGGCTACCCAGGTCTTGAATTTTGTACTGAGGAAGGCTGGGTTCTCACACTTCGCTTCCGCACTCTGCTTCAGCACGGGCAGTTTTCGTTGCTGCGTCATCAGGGGATTTTAACCCGCGTGTTAATAGATGCCGGACGCCAGCCTGGGCTCTCACCGCACCCAATGTAACTCCGGCCCTGGGTCATGCTGTGGCACAGGACAGGTATAGTCAATGTCAGTTTAACTAAAATGGTGGTTGAAAAGACTCCATTTTCCGGCACTTTTTAATCTGGGGGTCAGACAGGTTTAATGGTCATACTGCGGTTTCCCGGACAGGTATAGTCAATGTCCAGTTCAACTAAATGGTGGTTGAAAGACTCCTTTTTCCGGCACTTTTTAATCTGGGGGGCAGACAGGTTTTAAAAGGTCATACTGCGGTCCAGGACAGGTATAGTCAATGTCCAGTTCAACTAAAATGGTGGTTGAAAGACTCATTTTTCCGGCAATTTTTAATCTGTGGGTCAGACAGGTTTAAGGGTCATGCTGCGGTCAGGACAGGGTTTGTCAATGTCCAAGTTCACTAAAATGGGTGGTTCAAAGGGCTACTTTCTTCCGGAAAATTTTTAATCTGTGGGTCATGCAGGTTTTTAGGGTCATGCTGCATTCCAGGACAGGGATATTCAATGTCCAGTTTAAAGTAAAATGATGGTTCAAATTAATACTGCCTTCTGGCACTTTTTAAATTTTTGGGTGATGAGGTTTAAGGGTCATGCTGTGGTTTCAAGACAGGGATAGTGAAAAGGTGTGTGACTTTTTTTCTGTGGCTTTTATAGCCTAAGTGTTGTGCCTAAGATGTAGCAGGTATCCATTTGACTGTTGTGGCTGTTAATTCCAGCTTCTCCAACCCTGTTTGGGTGTAAGAATGAAGGTGTTGTTGCTCTCCCATAGACTTTAATGGTCATCGGAGATGATCGACTATCGACTATCGACAAACCTTATCGATGGTGGCCGACTATCGACTATCGCCCGATGTCGATAGCCAACGTAATCGCTAAACACTAGTCATTTCATGTCCCCAAAAAATTGGAATAAAAAGTGACTGCATGTATTTCTAAATGGTACCAATAAAAACTACACTTCACAAAACTACCGTAAAAAAGAAGCCCTCACTTAGGTCCATAGATGAAAAAACAAAAAAGTTATTGGTCTCTGAAACCAGTGCAAATTTAAACAATAAGAAAACAGATGACATGTCAATTATACTGAATGAACCCCATATTCACCATTCCCCCTGCAAAAATATGGTGCTAGTATGTTTTTTTCACATTCCACCCAACTCCGAATTTTTGGAGGCTTTCCCAATACATTTTATGCTACGGTCAATTGCACCTTTAAAAAGTACATTTGGTACTACAAAAAATAGCCCTCATATGTACATGGAAAAAAAAAGTTATAACTCTCGGAAGCTGTGGAGGGGAAAATTAATGCTTGGTTCTTAAGGGGTAAATAATGCTAACTGTAAAATTAAAAGCAGAAAGAGAGGCAAGAGAGGAATGTGCAAGTGGCTTCTCTGAGACACGGACAGACATGAAAAAATGCTGCTGGAGGTAGTAATACTGGAGAAGTTCTGCTCCTCAGTAAACTTCTGTAGCTTGGTACCAAAGGTCATGTTACATGTACGGAAATTTATTTTGGGGGTACACCTGTGAAGTTGATTCTGGTGACACACCCTACAGCTACTGTACATGACTGTAATGACACCTAGGGTATGTTCACACGGTGTGTTGGATCCCTTTTTGGATCTGTTTTGGATCCAAAAGACGCATTCCAAAGCGCTGCGTAAATTGCATCCAAAATGTATTCAACATGCAGGTGCGTGTTTGGATGCATTTTGGCTGCAGCAGAAATGCACCCTAAAGTTTTAAATAGGGTACCTGCTGCGTCAAACGGATGAAGAATTGACATGTCAATTCTTTGAACGGATCAGAAAGACGTATTTAAAATACACATCAGCAATCACACTGCACATTGTTAGATGCGTGGTTCCATTAGGGTCCGAAATACGGATCCAAACACACATCCAAAAACATATCCCAACACAGAGTCAACTTGCCGTGTGGACATACCCGTATACTCTGCCTCTTGCCTCTTATTCTCTGCCCTACTGCTTCTCCCAAAGATGTTTAAGTAGTTTAAAAGAAACTCCAGGTCTGCCATGCTCAGAGGCCCATGGGGGGTTTCCACTGCTCTCATGTGGACCAGTCTAAGCCTGCTCTCAATTATGCCCATAAACCTCCATGTTTTACCCTATTGCATACATTTGGTGGAACCTGAAGAAGACTATAATACTTTTTAAATGCTCTTATCTCTAAACAAAGGTCCTTGAAAAAGGGTATGTTCACACGATATACTGCGGCGCGTACAGTATGCGCCGCAGTACTTTGTTTGTCTCGGGAGCTCGCGCTTACACGTGTGTACTCCCGTGGCACTGGGGGGGTGGGCGGGCAGCAGCCCGCCGGTCCAAATGACATTCATTACTCGCGGCGGGTACTCGCAGTGAATAATTGACATGTCACTTATAAATCGTACAAATTGTATTGTACAAGAGGGGAGAGAAGGTGTAATCCATAGTTCTCTATGAGAACTATGAATTACCATAATTTCGGCGTGCATATTGCCCATATTAGAGCTCAAATACGCGGCGAAATGCGCGCCAAAATTACGCCGTGTGAACATACCCATATAATGAAAAAGTTGAAATAACATTTTGTGCTGTAATATCGTGGTGCATTATCTGTCATGTTAATCTTAGCTACACCTGTAAGTCCTGTATCGTATAACCTGCAAGTTATTCCTCCTTTATCTTTCAGAAAAAAAGTAATCTCGTGCTCAGTCTGAGCACTATTCTTCTCAGTGCAATAACTTTAGTGTAACTTCATTTTCAACTTGCGATTCCCCAAAAGACATTCTTGGAAAATGAAGGTATTGTCCAGCATCGGCTCTCCTCGCGTTGCAATTGTAGGTGCTGACTGGCAGTCATGGCAGTTGGGAACCTAATGAAGGCCCCCATGTCTGCCATCTTACTGCCTCTGTTACACCCTACCTCATAATAAATATTGTTGTGTCTGGAAAAGTCCAATCAAATAATATATAACCTTACAATATATATCCCGCAAGGTTAGTGCCATAAGAAAAGTACCCAGCACCAAAACTGTGGGGTTTTTTTGGGGGGGGTCGCTTTGACTCCCAAAATATTTCAATAAAAAATCCCAAGTATCTGAAAAAAACATTAATTTGAAAAAAAAAAACATGTATGTAGATATGGTCTCAGAAAACGGCACTGCAAAGCAAATTAAAGAAAAAATAATTGGAATCATACTGACCTGTAGAATAAAGATAACAAGTCATTTATCGTGCACCTCCCAAAAATAGATGTCCCAACTGTGTTTTTCCCCATTTCACCTATCTGAAGAGGGCGCAACCGAAGGCACCGTGCATCAGGTCAGAGCCAGGGATTTCTTTTTTTTGGAGGGTGGCATTTGCCTAGGGCACAACAATGCCTTGTCCTGGCCCTGTTGCACTCTCTTAATTCTCAGGATCAATGGGGTTTCCAGAGTTCAGACCCCCACTGATCCAGAAATGATGAAATAGTGATATGCTATCACTTTATGAGGTAGAAAAAATAACAGCAAAATGAGCTGATTTATTTTAGAACTTGTCTTTAATTAATTACTTGTCAGTAATTATAGAGTAGGTTAAGTCAACCAGCTCCAATCCATACATCTGAATGGGTTGTTTCTGCAGCATGTGTATGGGTTTTTGCAAGCCCAGCTGAAATAAATGGGATAGTCGCTGAGATTTCTGCCATCAGTCTGTTGCATGTGAATAAACCCTTAAAGGCTTTGAAGAATGCATTAAAACATACTCATCCTTTCTATTACAACCATTTCCAAATATAAGTATTCTATTTAATAAGGCTCTGTCCTCAATAACATCATAATTTTACTTTTTTTAACAAAAGTGTGAGGCTATGTTTGCACAGGGCAGAAAATCTGCTAAATAAAATACACAGTGTTTTTTGCAATCAATCCACACCCAAAAAACAGCACCAATTGGTTTGAATTTTGTCACAGATTTATCAGACATTTCTACATAGACTTAAATGGGGAAAGGCAAAATCCATACTAAAATCGACAGATAAACCTTTTCTGTAGATTTTGCCTTTGTCCATTAAAGTCACTGTAAAAAACATGCATTAAAATCCACCATAAATCTATGACAAATATACACCAAAAGTCAAATCCAACTGGTGCACTTTTTTGTGTTCAGATTTGCAGCAAAAACTATGTGGATTAAATTCTGAGGATTTTATGGGAAAAATCTGCAGCAGATCCTCCCCGTGTGAACGTATGCTTAGAGGGTCTTCTTGGTTGAAAAAGTATTAACAAATATATAGCATTGTAAATTGTAATTAAATCTTGGAATTACTGTGACTAATAGGGGTAGGAACTTTCATGGAGCCCTACAATTTTTCTTCTCACTGCACTGTGTCAACCCAAAGCTATTACTCACTCTAAAAAGCCTGAATAATTCTGGTTTATGCCTCATCCTGTAATTAAAGTGATGAACTGACTGAGCTTCACACAAAAGGTAAAATTTTTGGACATGCAGATTTATTTCATTTGCGTGGTACAGGGATACCATCACGTGTCCTGTTGATTAGCCTCAACACTTAGGGCCATATGTATGAAAACTATCTAGGTCTAAAACTCTTTTTGTTGCCTATAGGAACCAATCAGAGCGCCCCTCTCATTTCATATAGTGCTCTGGAAAAATGAAAGGGGAGCTCTGATTGGTTGCTATGGGCAACAAAGGGAGTTTTAGACCTAGACAGTTTTCATACAGGTGGCCCTTATTCTTAAGGGGTTCTCTTTCCTTATGCTACACGTTTCATTTGGAGCTGATATGAGGCTTCTTATTGACCCTGATACAGGCTTAGGTTTTTTCATTGCGGCATTACACAAGCAACTTTTCTAATACAGGTTTTCTAATACAGGTTGGTGTCTTCTACATTTCACAATTCTTCATTGGAGCCACTATCAAGCATTTTACAAGCTCTCAGATGTCTATGTCAACAAACCCTGCTTGTTGTATAATGTTACAGCTGCTGTTGTTTGCTTTTAAGCCCTCTGGATAAACTGCTCCACCTGACTATCCTGCAGAACCACTCCTGATATTGAAAGACTGTACCATCAACCTAAGACCTATATCCTCACTCAGGGCCACCATCAAAAATTTCAGGGCCCCATACAGGTGAAGCATCTGGGCCCCCCCCCCCACATCAACCCCACCCTCTTCCAACCCCATCGCCCCGCCCCCACGTCAACCCCCATCGCCCCTCCCCCACGTCAACCCCCATCGCCCCTCCCCCACGTCAACCCCATCGCCCCGCCCCCACTCACACAGTCCCGCCCAGCCTCACACACAGTCCCTGCTCCCCACACACACACAGTCCCCGCTCCCCATGTCACACACACACAGTCCCCGCTCCCCATGTCACACACACAGTCCCCGCTCCCCATGTCACACACACACAGTCCCTGCTCCCCATGTCACACACACACAGACCCAGCTCCCCATGTCACACACACAGTCCCTGCTCCCAATGTCACACACACACAGTCCCCGCTCCTCATGTCACACACACAGTCCCCGCTCCCCATGTCACACACACAGTCCCCGCTCCCCATGTCACACACACAGTCCCTGCTCCCCATGTCACACACACAGTCCCGCTCCCCATGTCACACACACAGTCCCTGCTCCCCATGTCACACACACAGTCCCTGCTCCCCATGTCACACACACAGTCCCAGCTCCCCATGTCACACACACAGTCCCCGCTCCCCATGTCACACACACAGACCCTGCTCCCCATGTCACACACGTCCCCAGCCTCACACCATCCGCTCCCACACACACACAGTCCCCGCTCCCCATGTCACACACACACAGTCCCTGCTCCCCATGTCACACACACAGTCCCCGCTCCCCATGTCACACACACACAGTCCCTGCTCCCCATGTCACACACACAGTCCCCGCTCCCCATGTCACACACACAGTCCCTGCTCCCCATGTCACACACACAGTCCCCGCTCCCCATGTCACACACACAGTCCCCGCTCCCCATGTCACACACACACAGTCCCTGCTCCCCATGTCACACACACAGTCCCTGCTCCCCATGTCACACACACACAGTCCCCGCTCCCCATGTCACACACACACAGTCCCTGCTCCCCATGTCACACACACACAGTCCCTGCTCCCCATGTCACACACACAGTCCCTGCTCCCCATGTCACACACACAGTCCCCTACCAGCGTCAGAGGGGGGGAGGGGTTGCTGGGGCAGAGGGGGGGGGGAGGGGTCGCTGGGGCAGATGGTGGCTTCACTGGGGCCCCACATTACCTCAGAGTGTGAGGGGGCCACGCTCTTTCCACACAGCTGCAGCAGTGTCTGTCACCTCCTTTGTGTTCTCAGCGTCTCCTGTGAGCGCAGTCGGCCACTCCTCCCTCTGCCGGCCGGAGTCACTGACGCCCCGCCCACTGGCAGAGAGTGGGGCGGGGCCGACTCCCCACAGGAGACACTGGAGAACAAGAAGGAGGTGACAGAGGCTGCTGTATCTGTAAGTACAGAGCGCGGCCCCTCCTGAGAGGCAGAGAAAGAGGAGGGCCCAGCTGCCCCGGTCACAGCGCAGGAGGAGTGCGTGCAAGCGCAGCTGTGACCGGACACACAGCACGGGCCCCCCTCAGCAGCGCCGGGCTCCAGCACCGCACTCATCATGGTACAGAGAACAAGCCTATGGCCTGTTCTCTGTACTAAACATGAAGCAAGGGGGTGGTACCTGCCGGTGGCGGCGGGCCCCCCCTTGCTTCACAGACTGGCCGGGCCCGGTACACCAGTAGTGGCTGTACCCCCCTAATGGCGGGCCTGTCCTCACTATAGCTGTTGACTAAAGCATTAACCTCCACTGGTTCCAGCTATTATCTAGGTTTACAGATGCTCTGAAGCTCTTTAGTCATGTTATGCTTCTCCCAACATCCTTGTCCTGTCCAGCCCTATTATGGAGCATTTATTGTGCTTCAATTACATTCAAGATAACCAAAAAGAAGGGCAAGGTGAAAAACTCATGACAATTTGCAGCCTATTTTCCCTCAGCCATTATTGGTCAAGAAGGCACTGATGGAGTGGATATGCCTCCATCAGATACACACTCAAGGTGGGAAGGCAACTCTGTTTAGCAAATCATCAAATTCACACTGGTAATTTTTTACTCTACTGACTGCTGCTTCATCATTCACTGATATTGAAATGGCCACAACTACAACACTGCTCACCTCACCATCCAACAACGCATCCAATAAGCACAAGATACTCAGATTTTGGTTCTTCCAACTTTGTAGCATCTGGTTATAAGTATAAATGCACATGGGATGGATTTACTGTGAATATTTTTGCAGCAAATCCATGGATAAATGTGCTTGCAAATAATATAAGCTACTCCAAGAAATACCTGTTACGTGCTAGACACTGATGCACAAAAAATCTTATCACTGTAAGTAACATGTCAGATAAAGCAGCCAAAAAGGTCGACCTTCTGCTTCACTGACAGCACCTGAGAGACAAAAAAGCCACTACAATATCCTAGTAAAACAGGCATGTCTCTTCACATCCTAAGGCAATTAAGAAAATAGTTGATTGTGTGCTCACCTGGCTGAATATCCTTTTTTTCTTAAAGAAAGCAGAATAGCTAGGATCAATAAATTTTGATCCAGGCAAAATAATAAGGGGAAAGAAGAAAGGCCCTTAACCCCTTAGTTTATAATCAGGTATCCATCTCAAAGTTTCATAGGATACATGAATGAAATAATGCTGCTTGTCTCTGTCACTTCCTGGTCAAGCTGTCTGTAATTAGCATATGAGCTCCATGTATTCAGACTTCTCTGTTTATTATGTTTATCAGTCTAGATTAGCTAAATTACCTTCTACCAGGAAAGGAGAAACTTCTGAGCTAATGTAAACAGTAGAGTAATTAGTCTTTTGTCTGAAAGATCAGATAAAAACAAGCTCTCACTGTTTAGCGTTCTGAGCTGCCAGGACCTGTGTGATGAAGCCACTCCCTGCTATCAGATAGAACAAAATCACTTGTAGCTCCGTAACAAAAAAAGATGAACAACACAATATATTTGGAAAACGCCGTCATTTAGTGTTCCCTACATTTTGAAAGCTAATCTTTGTAGCGAGACAACTCTTTTGAGCTCTCCAGCACCCCGAAATCCTGATGCATACCTGATGAAGACTGTCTAGAGCACAGGAGAAATTCCTAGTGTCTTGTTTTATATTATATGCACTTTTCCATACTGGGAGCGCTCTTTTATTTCTTTGATAGATGGCTGTACATAAGCATTTCTGCAACAACTATTGCATTTTTTTTTATTATCTACTGTGGAAACCCTTTGTGCAAGGGATCCCTGTGTGAATTGAAGAGCAGGAGCAGCTCCAGGTGGCCCGTTGAGTCTGGACTACAATTGAGTGAGTTATTGATGCATTGTACCTAGAGATGGGCGAATTTCTCGAAATTCGGTTCGCTCACTTCGCCGAATTTCCCGACAAAAAATAACTTCGTTCCGAATTACTTCGGGACGAATCACGTTAAAAAACAGCTATTTCCAGGCTGCACAGAGCCTGCAGGGTGCTGTAGAACGTTGTGCCATGCTTAAATATGCAGAGGGAGCTTGGTTTGGTCTTCATACAATGTTGTGTTTTAGTATGACACGCACATGACTGCCGACGCTCTTAGAATCGCTTCACTATAAAATACCCTGGGTAATTAAAAGGCCAAAACTGGCCAAAAAACTGAAGGGGGAATGTAGCCTGATAAAGTCATGGCAGCGACAGCTGGAAAAAAACAAGCTGAGGGCTCAGGTGGCAACATCAGTGACAGAGTGTGGAGGTGACGGCAGCAGCCACAGCAGCATGAGGTCAGAGAGTGGCACAATGATATTCTGGAGGTGGCAAAAACAGGAGTAGGCCACAGAGTGGCACAATAACAGAGTGTGTAGGTTACGGCAGCAGCCACAGCAGCAGCATGAGGTCAGACAGTGGCACAATGACACAGTGTGGAGGTGGCAAAAACAGGAGTAGGCCACAGAGTGGCACAATGACACAGTGTGTAGGTCACGACAGCAGCCACAGCAGCAGCATGAGGTCAGACAGTGGCACAATGACATTCTGGAGGTGGCAAAAACTGGAGTAGGCCACAGAGTGGCACAATGACAGAGAGTGGAGGTCACGGCAGCAGCAGCATGAGGTCAGACAGTGGCACAATGACATTCTGGAGGTGGCAAAAACAGGAGTAGGCCACAGAGTGGCACAATGACAGAGAGTGAAGGTGACGGCGGCAGCAGCATGAGGTCAGACAGTGGCACAATGACATTCTGGAGGTGGCAAAAACAGGAATAGGCCACAGAGTGGCACAATGACACAGTGTCTAGGTCACAGCAGCAGCATGAGGTCAGACAGTGGCACAATCACATTCTGGAGGTGGCAAAAAACTGGATTAGGCCACAGAGTGACACAATGACAGAGAGTGGAGGTCACGGCAGCATGAGGTCAGACAGTGGCACAATCACATTCTGGAGGTGGCAAAAACAGGAGTAGGCCACAGAGTGGCACAATGACAGAGAGTGGAGGTGACAGCGGCAGCAGCATGAGGTCAGACAGTGGCACAATGACATTCTGGAGGTGGAAAAAACAGGAATAGGCCACAGAGTGGCACAATGACATAGTGTTTAGGTCACGGCAGCAGCCACAGCAGCAGCATGAGGTCAGACAGTGGCACAATCACATTCTGGAGGTGCAAAAACTGGAGTAGACCACAGAGTGGCACAATGACAGAGAGTAGAGATGACAGTGGCAGCAGCATGAGGTCAGACAGTGGCACAATGACATTCTGGAGGTGGCAAAAACAGGAGTAGGCCACAGAGTGGCACAATGACAGAGAATGGAGGTCACGGCAGCAGCAGCATGAGGTCAGACAGTGGCACAATGACATTCTGGAGGTGGCAAAAACAGGAGTAGGCCACAGAGTGGCACAATGACAGAGAGTGGAGGTGACGGCGGCAGCAGCATGAGGTCAGGCAGTGGCACAATGACACAGTGTGGAGGTCAAGGCAGCAGCAACAGCAGCAGCAGCATGAGGTCAGACAGTGGCACAATGAGTGTGGAGGTGGGTGGCAATACCAGTCCCTGGTAAAGATGGTTGGTGGCAGATGGAAAAACTGTCAGCAGATGTGTGGCATCAAGCGGGTGGCGGCATCAGAATAGTGGCTGAGGCAGGTAGTTTGAACCCAGACTCATTTCTCACTGTTTGGGTGAGGCATTATGGCTGTTGTAGTCTGACGCCTAAGGCATTGGTGTGTGGAAATCTTGGCCGATCCACGCCTGATTCATCTTGACAAAGGTCAGTCGTTCCACATTTCCCGTGGACAAGCGGGTTCTTCTTGGGGTAACGATGGCCCCCGCCGCACTGAACACCCGCTCTGATGCCACACTACTGGCCAGGCAGGACAGCTTCTCCACTGCAAACTCGGCAAGTTGCGGCCAAACATCCAGTTTGGCTGCCCAGTAGTCCAGCGGATCTTCTAACTGGGGTGGCAGAGTGATGTCCAAGTAGGCCACCACCTGTTGGTTCAGGGTCTGCTCAAGGTCCTGCTGCTGCTGGCGACTGCCCTCCTCACTATGCGGGTGAAGGAAGCTGCTAATCAGTGACTCCAGACGTAGGTTGCTGCTGATGGAGCTGGTACTGCTCCGCCCCCCCCACCTTCCCCCAGCAGCCGCGGCAGTAGTTCGTGTTTGCTGAAGAACCCCCCGGTCAGACCTGTCAGAGGAGGGACTATGCCTCTCATATGCAGCGGCCATCTGTCTACGGATGATTTCCCTATAGTTTTTGAGTTTGTCCTCCCTCTCTATAGCTGGGAAAAAGGCTCCCATTTTGGACCGGTAGCGAGGGTCCAATAGGGTGGAGAGCCAGAAGTCATCCCTCTGCCGGATGCTGACTATTCGGCTGTCACTAGCCAGGCAATCAGCATGCTGCGGGCCATCTGCACAAGTGACTCCGAGGGGCTCCCTCCCTCCTCTCCACTGTATACTGCCACGGTGCTTGCGGGTCATCTGCCTCGTCTTCCTCATCTCCATCTACCTCCTCCAGCTGCTCCTGCTCCTCCTCTCTTGTCACCTGGGTAGAAAATCCACTAATTTCACCAGACAATGCTTCTGCTCCAATGTCCTCCTCCTCCATTTCAGTCCCCACCGGACTCATGTGGCCGCGAGATGTAGTCACCACGTCTCCAGTCCCCTGCCCAGACAGATTTTTCAGCATCTGTTCCAGGACATGAAGCAGTGGAATGACGTTATTCATCCCGTAGTCCTGACTGACAAATAACGTGGCCTCCTCGAATGGCCTCAACAAACGGCAGGTGTCACGTATAAGCTGCCACTGGCTGACATCAAAGTTGCACAGGGGGTACTCCTGTCCGCCTGGATCATCAAAAAATCGTTAATAGCCTTTCTCTGTTCATACAGTCGGTCCAACATGTGCAGGCTGGAATTCCAACGGGTGGAAACATCGCATATCAGAGTGTGTTGGGGGAGGCCGTTCTGCTGCTGCAACTCGAGGAGGGTGTTCCTGGCTTTGTAGGAATGGATGAAGTGCATGCACAGTTTCCTGGCCATTTTCAGAATCTTCTGAAGATCGGTGGAAGACTTCAGAAACCTTTTCACAATCAGATTGAACACGTGCGCCATGCAGGGTGCATGGACCATGGACTATCCCTCGGTGCAGCGCGGACACCATGTTCCTCCCATTGTCCGTCACCATGGTTCCGATTTGCAGTTGGCGCGGAGAAAGCCACACATCGATTTCTTGCTGTATGACGCGGAGCAGTACCTCCCCTGTGTCTTCGTTCGGCGAGGCAAGCTAGGTGTAGAACTGCATGACACCGCTGTGCCCTACACATGTGGTATGATGGAGCAGTACTTGTGGAGGCTGAGATAGTGGTGGTGGAGGAGGAGGAGGAGGCGGACATTGGCGCAGGAGCCGCAGTTTGACAACGTGGAGGAGAAAGCGGCGTCTCCTGTCCAAGTTGTTGGTGTGCCTGGGCCGGAAGCACATTCACCCAGTGGGCCATAAAGGACATGTACTGGCCCTGACCGTAGTTACAGCTCCAGACGTCCGCGCTGCCGTGCACCTTGGAACAAACCGATAAGCTCAAGGACTGGCCCACCTTCTGTTCTACATATTTATGAAGTGCTGGTACTGCCTTTTTGGAAAAGAAATTACGGCTTGGAACTCTCCATCTCGGCTCGGCACAAGCCATTAGTTCTCTGAACGGTGCAGAGTCCACCATTTGGAAAGGGAGGGACTGCAGTACCAACAACTTGGACAGGAGCACGGTCAGCTGCTGCACCTTAGGATGGTTGGACGCATACTGTTGTCTCTTTGCAATCGCCTCGCTGAACGACTGCTGGCGCCATGAGTAGCGATGAGCAGGAGCATCTGGACGGACCGGGAGATGATGTCATAGAGAAACAGCTCCCTTCTGCAGAGGTGGTGGAGCCTTGACAGGCTGCAACGGCATGCGTGCCACTGGGTGCTGCTGCTGCTGTTGCTGCGGCGGCATGATGGACCACCACATCTGAGCCACGTTTCTCCCAGGCCACCGGATGGTGACGCTGCATGTGTTGACGCAGGGCCGTGGTGCCAACGTTAGCTCCCTGGCCACGCTTCACTTTCTGCCCACAGATTCTACATATACCCATATTCGGCTCCTCCGGTGTCTTAGGAAAGAACTGCCACACCGCCACTCTCCACATCTATACTTTGCCACCTATTGCAAGAAGCAGGGGATATTGGCCCCATTTCTTCGCTGCCAAGTAGCTGCTGACTGCCCTCCTCAAATTGTTCATCCTCGCTATATAGTGGCACTGAGCCCAGACCACAGAGTAGCTCTCGGGCTGAGGGAACCGGATGGGACCGAGGCGGTTGAGGAGGGTGAGGGCCGCTGACCGCTCCCGGGCCATGCCAACTAAGGGTTGTGTCTGACGTTCCACTGACTCTTGGCGGGGTTTTTTCAGATGTCATCTGGGAGGAAGTGGATGAACCTAGTCAACCAATCAAGAACCATTGGGTTGCTAGTCAGCACACGGCCCGTTTAGATGACGCCGGCAGATGGGGACCTCACCGAGTAACCCTGCTGCGACGTCCCCTTGCTGTGCTGCGACCTGGGCCTGGAATGTTTGTGCCCTCTGCCACTCGCAGGTGAAGAGCCTGCCACCTTTTCTGTCTGACATCTGTTTGTTCTAAAATGTACATACACTGTTTGATGAAGATATCTGAAATATGATAAATACACACCCTGTATTTTGACTCCAAAATAACCACTAAGAAGCTTGGGTAACCCTTGGATATAAATTGCACTCCACAAATGGGCAGGAAAAATTGACTTGTATGTGCCATTTAAAAACTCTGTGTATTTTACTGAATATAAAAGCACAAACAGGCTTAATTAACCTTCGGATATGAATTATGCTACAGAATTTCTTCTGTGCGGTGAAAAACAAAGTTTCTTTTACTGAGTTACAAACTGCAGAACAACGCTTAATTAACCCCTGGATGTAAATTCCCGCAAAAAAATTGAGCAGCCAAAACTACGAGCTTTGTAGCGTGTTACAAGGCGTGTTTTCTACGCTACACAACAAGAGAAAAAATTGTAATTAACCTTCGCTTGTGAATTAGGCTACAGGAAAAAAATATTTTTAGGCGGTGAAAGACGGTTTTTAATTTTAGTCACCACAGCAGAAAAACCAATGTTTAAATTTAAAACCCCTGGATGTAAATTGCGCCAAATATTTGAGCAACCACAAACTACGAGCTTTGTAGCGTGTTACAATGGCATGTTTTTTACGCTACACAACAAGAGAAAAAATTGTAATTAAACCTTCCCCTTGTGAATTAGGCTACAGGAAAAATGTCTTTTTTGGTGGTGAAAAAAGACGGTTTATTTTAGTCACCACAGCAGAAAAACAAGACGCTTAATTAACCCCTGGATGTAAATTTGCGGCCAAACAATTGAGCAACCATAAAACTACGAGCTTTTTTGCGTGTTACAATGGCGTGTTTTTTTACCTACACAACTAGAGAAAAAATTGAAATTTAAAACCTTCGCTTGTGAATTAGGCTACAGGAAAATGTATTTTTTTGGTGGTGAAAGATGGTTTATTTTAGTCACCACAGCAGAAAAGCAATGCTTAATTAACCCCTGGATGTAAATTGCGCCAAAAAATTGACTAACCACAAACTACGAGCTTTGTAGCGTGTTACAATGGCGTGTTTTTTTAAGCTACACAACAAGAGAAAAAATTTTGTAATTAACCTTCGCTTTTTGAACTAGGTTTACAGGAAAAATGTCTTTTTTGGCGGTGAAAAAGACGGTTTCTTTTAGTCACCACAACAGCAGAACAACGCTTAATTAACCCCTGGATGTAAATTGCGCCAAACAATTGATCCACCACAAACTACGAGCTTTGTAGCGTGTTACAATGGGTGTTTCTACGCTACACAACAAGAAAAAAAATTGTAATTAACCTTCGCTTGTGAATTATGCTACAGGAAAAATTTATTTTTTGGTGTTGAAAGAGGGTTTATTTAGTCACCACAGCAGAAAAACAACGCTTAATTAACCCCTGGATGTAAATTGCGCCAAACAATTGAGAAACCAAAAAATGCAAGCTTTGGAGCTTGTTAAAATGGCGTGTTTTCTACGCTACACAACAAGAGAAAAATTGTAATTAACCTTCGCTTGTGAATTAGGTTTACAGGAAAAAAGTATTTTTGGCGGTGAAAGACGGTTTATTTTAGTCACCACAGCAGAAAAACAACGCTAAAATAACAACTGGATGAAGATTACGCCAAACAATTGAGAAAACCACAAACTACGAGCTTGTAGCGTGTTACAATGACGTGTTTTTAAGCTACACAACAAGAAAAAAAAATTGTAATTAACCTTCGCTTGTGAACTAGGCTACAGGAAAAAATGTCTTTTTTGGCGGTAAAAAAGACGGTTTCTTTTTAGTCACCACAACAGCAGAACAACGCTTAATTAACCCTGGATGTAAATTGCGCCAAACAATTGATCCACCACAAACTACGAGTTTTTGTGGGCGTGTTACAAATGGCGTGTTTTCTACGCTACACAACAAGAGAAAAAAATGTAATTAACCTTCGCTTGTGAATTAGGCTTGCAGGAAAAATTTATTTTTTGGCGGGGGAAAGACGGTTTATTTTAGTCTCCACAGCCGAAAAAAACGCTTAATTAACCCTGGATGTAAATTGGGGCCAAACAATTGGCAACCACAAACTACGACTTTGGTAGCGTGTTACAAGGGCGTGTTTTCTCCGCTACACAACAAGAGAAAAATTGTAATTAACCTTCGCTTGTGAATTAGGCTACAGGAAAAATGTATTTTTTGGTGGTGAAAGACGGTTTATTTTAGTCACCACAGCAGAAAAACAATGCTTAATTAACCACTGGATGAAAAATTACGCCAAACAATTGAGCAACCACAAACTACGAGCTTTGTAGCGTGTTACAATGACGTGTTTTCTACGCTTACACAACAAGAGAAAAAATTGTAATTAACCTTCGCTTGTGAATTAGGCTACAGGAAAAATGTCTTTTTTGGGGGTGAAAAAGATGGTTTCTTTTAGTCACCACAACAGCAGAACAATGCTTAATTAACCCCTGGATGTAAATTGCGCCAAACAATTTAGCAACCACAAACTACGAGCTTTGTAGAGTGTTACAATGGCGTTTTTTCTACGCTACACAACAAGAGAAAAAATTTTTAATTAACCTTCGTTGTGAATTAGGCTACAAGAAAAATTTATTTTTTGGCGGTGAAAGACGGTTTATTTTAGTCACCACAGCAGTAAAAACAACGCTTAATTAACCCCTGGATGTAAATTGCGCCAAACAATTGAGCAAGCACAAACTACGAGATTTGTAGCGTGTTACAATGGCAAGTTTTCTACGCTACACAACAAGAGAAAAAATTGTAATTAACCTTCGATGGGAATTAGGCTACAGGAAAAATATATTTTTTGGGGGTGAAAGACGGTTTATTTTAGTCACCACAGCAGAAAAACAACGCTTAATTAACCCCTGGATGTAAATTGCGCCAAACAATTGAGCAACCAAAAAAACTACGAGCTTTGTAGCGTGTTACAATAAAGTGTGTTCTACGCTACACAACAAGAGAAAAAAATTGTAATTAACCTTCGCTTGTGAATTAGGCTGCAGGAAAAAAGTTTTTTTTGGCGGTTGAAGACGGTTTATTTTAGTCACCACAGCAGAAAAACAACGCTTAATTAACCCCTGGATGTAAATTGCACCAAACAATTGAGCAACCATAAACTACGAGCTTTGTAGCATGTTACAATGGCGTGTTTTTTTACGCTACACAACAAGAGAAAAAATTGTAATTAACCTTCGCTTGGTAATTAGGCTACAGGAAAAATGTATTTTTTGGCGGTGAAAGACAGTTTATTTTAGTCACCACAGCAGAAAAATAACACTTACTTAACCCCTGGATGTAAATTGCGCCAAACAATTGAGCAACCACAAACTACGCGCTTTGTAGCGTGTTACAATGGCGTGTTTTCTACGCAAACACAACAAGAGAAAAAATTTTAATTAACCTTCGCTTGTGAATTAGGCTGCAGGAAAAATGTCTTTTTTGGTGGTGAAAAAGATGGTTTCTTTTAGTCAACACAACAGCAGAACAACGCTTAATTAACCCCTGGTTGTAAATTGCGCAAAACAATTGGCAACCACAAAACTACGAGCTTTGTAAGCGTGGTTACAATGGCGTTGTTTTCTACACTACACAACAAGAGAAAAAATTGTAATTAACCTTCGCTTGTGAATTGGCTGCAGGAAAAATGTATTTTTTGGCGGTGAAAGACGGTTTATTTTAGTGACCACAGCAGAAAAACAACGCTTAATTAACCCCTCGATGTATATTGCGCCAAACAATTGAGCAACCACAAACTACGAGCTTTGTAGCGTGTTACAATGGCGTGTTTTCTACGCTACACAAGAGAAAAAATTGTAATTAATCTTCGCTTGTGAAATAGGCTACAGGAAAAATTAATTTTTTGGCGGTGAAAGACAGTTTTTTTTAGTTACCGCAGCAGAAAAAAAACGCTTAATTAACCCCTGGATGTAAATTCCGTCAAACAATTGAGCAGCCACAAACTACGAGCTTTGTAGCGTGTCACAATGGCGTGTTTTTTACGCTACACAACAAGAGAAAAAATTGTAATTAACCTTTGCTTGTAAATTAGGCTACAGGAAAAATGTATTTTTTGGCAGAGAAAAAGACGGTTTCTTTTAGTCACCACAACAGCAGAACAACGCTTAATGAACCCCTGGATGTAAATTGTACTAAAGAATTGAGCAGCCAAAAATGAAGTGGTATTTGTATTGTAAAAACGCTGTTTCTTTAAATGAATACAACAGGAACAGGCTTAGATCCCCCTTGGATATTCAATGTGCTGTGAGCAGATAGCATTAAAATGTATATGCAGCTGCATTGGACACACACTGCACTTCAGATTCAATACCCCACAAAATCAGAAATAGAACTTTAAGAGAAGCAGTCTCTGAGACAGGCTGAGACACCCCCCAAAAATCGCTGTATAAGGGAAACAGTTCTTCAGTAAGATCTATTACAATTAGCCGCGGCAGCACCTTCCCCAGTCAGTACAGTGAGAGGAGTGTGAGCTCCCATCATCGCCGCCCGGACTTATATAGTGCGGTGACGTCACAGAATCCCACCCGGGCTCCCGATTGGCTTCATCTCTGCACATGTCATGCAAGCTATGCCCTTCTTCCTCCCAGAGTGCTTTGCCCCATGTAACGCCATGTGCTCGCAGCCATTTTATCAATCAAAAGCACCCCAAACTTCGACTTCGTTCAGAACCGAAGTTTTCCTGAAATTCTAAACGAATTCCACTTCGTTAGAATCAATTCGCCCATCTCTAATTGTACCATACAGTACAACCCATCCAGGTAAGCATTATTCATACTGTTATATCTGTTTTGTATACCATCAATGCATGCACACAGGATGCACTCTCTTTGTTCTTATCTTTTTAGCATGTTGTATTGTGAATTTCCACTGAAGTTGGATCAGCCTTAAATTTGATTTTCCACTCTCATTTTGAGTATCCTTCTAAATCCAGAACTTCATGGGATATTGATTTTGGTATTCATTGATAATGTTTATGTTTTATTGTTCTCAATACATTCCACTATGTAATGAATGAAGTATTGCAACTAAAATATTTCATTCATTGAGATCTAGGATGTGGGATTTTAGGACAACATCTATGAATTTGTGTGTGCCATTTTTGTAACTTGTCGTCAACACAGTAGTTCTAAGTACATTTAAAGGATCTAAGTATAATATGACAATATGAATAAAAGTGTTTGCAGCAAACATTTTTGTCGCATAACACTTAAAATTGGTGCAACTCTGTATAGTAGTTTCGCATTTTTGCACATTAAAATGTATTCTCAGGCTCACATTGCGTTACCTACCTCTCCAAGCTCCCCCTGCAGGTGAACCCGCTCCGGAAGATGGTTTTCAGCGTGAGCAGTGTGATGTCATCACGCCGCTTACGCTGGGACATTGCTCCCAGGATTTCCTAGGCCTGGACCTGCTGCAGGGGCTGGGTCATACCACTGAGCAAGGTAGCGGGCTTCCCCGAAGGGCCCCCTGTGCTCGTGGAGCCCCCGAGCAACCGCCAACCCTGCCCAATGGAAAAGATGGCCCTGAACTATTGCGCTTACAATGCAGCACATTTAGGCTTTGCGCCAACATTACCCTGCGATCCACCTACAATGCACAAAATGTATGAACCACAGTACGACATTCATACAGAGTGGCACATTCTACACTGCTCTAAAGCGATTTAGAACTGGCATGTCTGCGTTAAGTTCATAAATGTCTCCGTTAGAGTCTGTCAGTAAGAAACATAAAAAGCTCCTCTGCTGCTGATAAAACACAGCAGGGAGTGATGTCACCATCCCATCCCAGCCACTGCTGCTTCAGCAGAGAGAGATGACAGGTAACCTAAGGAAGCTTATGTACATGAGCAGGAGATAAGAACTGTTCTAACTCTGAAAAGAAGTAAAATCAAATCTATTTAGCAATAATCTTTATTTACCTTTGCCTACATGTTAAAATGGCAATAATACCCTTTTTAGTTCACAAAGTTATACAGTTTTACTTATAAACTGTTATTGATAGAAATATTAGACTTGGATTAAAGACGAAGTTGAACCCAGACAGACCAACCAAGGCTGGATGACTGAAACCCATTATGGTGATTACAGCATTGATAATAATGTACTTAATTGCCTGGAATTTCTCATTGAAGTCAGAGTGGAGATCATTTTTACATTGTTATAACACCAAACCAGATACAGAGTTTACTGATTGACAACCCAGCTCAATTATTCATCTCTCCGGACGAGCTGTTGTTGGGTAGCGGACATCATCTCTGAGAAGAGGTTCCCACAGATGCACCCTAGTAGTCTGAACACTTCTTTTATAAGGAAAATCAATGCTCTAAGAATGATTTCACCCGCGATTACTCTAGAATGGTCTTTGGGTCACAACATCTCTCTGGCCATCTATTGTCTTGTAATTAGACACATCTCTATGTGTGCTTTCAATGTACTCAATAAAGATGCATATCTGAATAAAAAATGGATAACATGAGACAGTCCTGAATAGATTAAATTTACTAAAAAATGGGACACAAAAACAAAAGGAAATACTCACAGCTTAATATGTATACATTGAACCTTTCTTAGTAAGAGGCAAAAAATCCCAAAGCTATCTGGGAGAAACTTTTACAGGTGTAGCTTAGTAATGAACAATTGTGCTGTCTCCCTTCAGTTGTGTTATGGCTTTTCTGCAGACTGGTGTGAACTGGTATTTATATAAGGGAAGTTTTTTTGCCAAGCACTGCCCAATTATTAGATGAATTTATAAGCAATTGTTCATTATTGAGCTGCATCTGTAAAAGTTTCTCCCAGTTAGCATTGTGGTTGTTGCCTCTTACTGGGAATGGTTCAGTGTATACCCATTGAGCTGTGAGTATGACCTCTTGTTTGGTTGTTTTTATAGTCCTGAATATATGTCCTACATCTCATGATAATACAGTTATGCAGCATATGTGATAGATAAATTGTTGAAAGGGTCTGGAATGTAAAAGTAATTATTTGCCCACCTTATCCGATACTCCATCTTGTCTACAATATTATTAATATTGATGCTTAAAGAAATATATTTCCCCATGTTAAAAAAATGTTCCTTCTGTGCACAAAAAAGGCTTATGTATCACGTCAAAAATGGTTTGTTAACTCATTCTGGAGTAGCATACGTAGCCACGATCAGTATAACTATTCAGTGCCCAAGATTCTCCTCCTGAATGCATAGCTGTGTCCTTCACAACCAACTGCATCAAGAAATAATAATAATCTTTATATAGCGCCAACATCTTCTGTAGAACTTTACAATTTAGAGGGTATAAGTACAGGCAAAAAACAAACACAAAAATTACCTACCTCTATATTGCTTAGGAAATTTTAGTCTAACTCTTTAGTCTAATGAAATTATATTAATTTAGCATTATCACTTCAGCTGTTTATAATTGGCTAGCCTGGTCTACTACTGTAACTTCTCATCAACCAGTTGTGCCAGACTAGCCAGTAATAGACCACTGAAGTGATAATGCTAAGTAAAAACAGTGAGAAAAATCTGAATGTAAGAATTTTTTTCATTTAAAATTTTGGATTTTTTATTCTTTTTATTCTGAAGACACTTTTTTAACATTTATCTCCAATATGCTTATGTCTGAGGATGTACATCCTGTAGTATGCAGTTAATGTATGGCAGAGTATTGGCAAAAGCTCAGGAGCTGTGCTCATGGCAACACCCAACATCCAGATGTAACCTGCATCCCATTATCATCATAGGGATTAGGGATAGCTCCGATCCCTTCTGTGTAAGCCCTTATGTGCTGCAATAAATAAGGCTGTAAGAAAAGGGAGGAGGTTCCCTTTTTTACATCATTAGTAATGCTATTTTATTATAAAGCACCATTATATTCCAAAGCTCTGTACAGAGATTGTCATTATTCACATTGTTCCCTGCCCTCATTGGGCCCACAGAATAAATTCTACATTAACAGTATGTTTTTGGAGTGTAGAGGAAACTACAGTCCCCAGAAGAAAACCATACAAACATAGGAAAATATTCAAACTCTGTGCAGATGTTAATATGATTGAAAAATGTCATTTCAACTAAGGGTGGGGAAAGAGGTGGATGAAGGGAGGGAAAAAGAAAATTTCTAAGCCGATATTGTCCCTAGTTGAAGTTGGACTCAGGACCTCAGTGCTGCAAGGCAGCAGTGCTAACCACTGAGCCATCAGTTGCCATCAGTAAGTCTGCTTCAGGCCCTTACAAAGGCAAAGCCTAATAGATACACTGATAGACAATGATGCCTTTGAATCTAGAGATAAAGGGGTTGTCCAGTTCTTTTTTTTCTATATAAACTTGACTCAGTATGTGTATAAATGTGTCTATATACTTTATTTATTTGTTTTGAATATATGTTTTTACTGTAATGTTTATGGCAGTAAGTGATAACGTTGTGTTCGGAACATCATCCATTACTACTGCATATACTATAGCAGGAATCCAGCACTGCTATAATGTAGCAGACCACAGCCCTCCCCAAATAGTGCGTCACATTATACAGACATTTGCTTGAGGAGAGCTGCAGGTGGCCATAAGAGCGCCGGCCTCATAATGAGTGCACATGTGCATTAGTCAGCAGGCCAGCTCTACTATAGTGTATGTAGCAGTAAGAGATGGTATTTCAAAAAGAATATCACCACTTACTGCAATAGACATTACAGTAAAAACAAATGTTTAAAAAACACAAAACATATAAAGTATATATAGACACATCTACACATATGCCAATTAAAAAAAATAAATAAATAAATAAAAAAGGACAGCCCCTAAATTAAAGGGGTTGTCTATTTTTATTTATTAGTTTAAAAAAAATTGCACAGTATTTGTGAATGTGTCTATATACTTTATGTATTCGCTTTGTGCTTTATTACTTAAAAATGTGTGCAAAAATGTAAATCACTGTTAAAAGTCCCCTGGGAGGAAGGAGAAATTTCAATTATTTTTTTCTGTGCTTTTTAAATAACTAAGTATAGAATAAAAAAGATCAAGTTTTAAAAAAAATGTATGTATTAATATCATGCTGTAAAATGAGTAGGCAATTTAGCAAAATAATATAATACAAATAAATTAATCATTCATCTCTTCCTGTTGTGATTTGATTATTACTTTACTTTAAGGTCGTTTATATTCTATATTTCATGACTCATGAAATATAGCATTTGTCACCTTGACCTCTTCAAAGATGAAATAGTTAAATGTACACTGTATACGCATTTCAGGTCAAAGAATCTTGGCACTGTAAACACAAACTTTGCTAACAGCTTTAAACTTGGAAGGCCCGCTTTTTAAATATTTGCCGCTACATAATTGAAACAGCTGTTTTAATGAGATACCTACTGTCATCATTTTACCCTGGCTGAGCTGAGTGACAACAAAGCAGTAATAACGAATTCAATAATAATTAACTCGGGTCATCTGCTCATCTGTCATGGCTCATCAGCTTTAGGGAGAAAAATCCCAGAGAACTTCTCTCTTTTGTGAGCTTTCCAAAACTCTGCAATAAAATGCTTAGAGAGGACTCTAGGTAGCCCTTCAAAAGTTCTAAGCAAACTGGTAAGTAGGTTAATTAAATTTTATGCATGTTTAAATGCTAATGATTACATTCTCAACATTACAGTGTAATCTGTTATGGAATGATGTCATGCAAACAGTGGTTTTAGTACTAAGTACATTTTCTTCCCTGATGCTGAGCTGATGCACATAATATTTATTGGAGTGCAGAATGTAGATGGCATACTGTATGTGTGAGAGGCTGAAAACAAACAAATTGATAAACTCTATACCTGATCAACAGATGACATATATCAAGAAACTTATATAAATATATAAAAGCATAGACCATATTTGTCTTATATATAAAAACTTTTATTTTTATACTTATATAAGTCATATGTCAACTGATCTAGGTATATAACTTATGAATTTGCATATATAAATATGTGTGTATTATATATATAATATAATTAAATAATAAAATATTTACAAAAAGTGAGAGGTGTACTCACTTTTGTGAGCTACTGTATATATATATATATATATATATATACACTCACCGGCCACTTTATTAGGTACACCTGTCCAACTGCTCGTTAACACTTAATTTCTAATCAGCCAATCACATGGCGGCAACTCAGTGCATTTAGGCATGTAGACATGGTCAAGTCAGTCTCCTGCAGTTCAAACCGAGCATCAGTATGGGGAAGAAAGGTGATTTGAGTGCCTTTGAACGTGGCATGGTTGTTGGTGCCAGAAGGGCTGGTCTGAGTATTTCAGAAACTGCTGATCTCCTGGGATTTTCACGCACAACCATCTCTAGGGTTTACAGAGAATGGTCCGAAAAAGAAAAAAACATCCAGTGAGCGGCAGTCCTGTGGGCGGGAAATGCCTTGTTGATGCCAAGAGGTCAAAGGAGAATGGGCAGACTGGTTCGAGCTGATAGAAAGGCAACAGTGACTCAAATAGCACCCGTTACAACCAAGGTAGGCAGAGAAGAGCATCTCTGAACGCACAGTACGGCGAACTTTGAGGCAGATGGGTACAGCAGCAGAAGACCACACCGGGGTGCCACTCCTTTCAGCGAAGAACAGGAAACTGAGGCTCCAATTTGCCCAAGCTCATCGAAATTGGACAGTAGAAGATTGGAAAAACGTTGCCTGGTCTGATGAGTCTCGATTTCTGCTGCGAACTTCGGATGGTAGGGTCAGAATTTGGCGTCAACAACATGAAAGCATGGATCCATCCTGCCTTGTATCAACGGTTCAGGCTGGTGGTGGTGGTGGTGTCATGGTGTGGGGAATATTTTCTTGGCACTCTTTGGGCCCCTTGGTACCAATTGAGCATCGTTGCAACACTTGTGGAAACTATGCCACGAAGAATTTAGGCAGTTCTGAAGGCAAAAGGGGGTCCAACCGTTACTAGATGGGGACCTAAAAAGTGGCCGGTGGTGTATTATATTAAGTAAAATTATATATATAAATATATAAATTTTTTATTATAGTATATATCACAAGTATTTATATAAGTTAAATAATGTTATTTACAACATATGTATATTTATATAGTACTTTTGTACGGTATCTCACCCAAAAGGAGTACTTCTCTTTTTTTAATAATATGTGTTTTTATATATAATAAAATTTTACAAAAAAATGAGAGGTATACTACTTTTTTTTAAAATCGGATTTTAATATATAAATATATTTATGTATATATACTGGGTTTTTTTTAAAAAATTTCAAAGTCATTTATAATACAACAACATTATATATATTTATATTATTATATATATATATTTTTTTTATATACTACATACTATACTTTAAAATGACTCTTAAAAACAATTTAAAGTAGTCAGTGTACAAATCGATAACAGTTTAAAATTTGGTGTGTCTCAGAATAAAATCAACAACTCCAACAATGTCTTAAATGCTGGTAAAAAAGTAAATAACCCCTAAAGGGAAAAAATGGAAAAAAATATGCCCCAAAGTGTCGCATTTGGTGGCCATATTATTTCAGCACTGCCTTAACTTCTTGCATTTCACTGGAATCCCCTTCCATCTTCCTGGACATCAAGAGCTCTTGGCGTTAGGGAAACCCTTTCGCTCTCACCTTCCATTTTGGGATGCCCCCAAAAAGAAAAATCAGGGGTTTAGGTCCAGAAACATGCTTTGCCAGTCCAGCACCTTTATCCTCATTTTCTTTAGCAAGGCAGTGGTTGTCTTGGACGTGTGTTTGGGATCATTATCATGTTAGAATACTGCACTGTGGCCCACTCTCTGAAGGGTGCAGATCATGCTCTGCTTCAGTTTGTCACAGTACATGTTGGCAGTCATGGTTCCTTCAATGAACTGTAGCTCCTCACAGCCGGCAGCACTGATGCAGCCCCAAACCATGACACCCCACACCACGTATTTGATTGTAGGCCAAAGCACACTTGTACTTTGTACTCTCCTCAACTGGTTTTGCACAAACCACACACACTTTCGACACCATATTGAACCAAATAAGTTTATCTTGGTTAATAAGAACATGGGACATGGGTTTAAGTATTCCTGTACTTAGTCTGACTGTCTTCAGAAAATGCTTTGACGTCTCTTCTTGACTTAAATTTATAGAAAGTGGTGTTTATTCTAGGGACGGCAGTTTGCGACGTATGGTCTGAGCACTGACAAGCTGACTTTCCCTCTGCAGCAATACTGGTAGCATTCCTATGTCTATTTTGAAAAGACAATCTCTGGATATGACGCTGAGCACTTGCACTCAACTTCTTTAGTCAACCATGGCGAGACCTGTTTTGTGTGGAACCGCTGTATGGTCTTGGCCACCGTGCTGCAGCTCAGTTTCAGTGTGTTGCTAATCTTCTTATAGCCTAGGCCATCTTTATGTGGAGCAACAGTTCTTTTTTCCAGATCCTTAGAAAGTTCATTGCCTTCAAAAGCTACTAAAAAACCTCTTTTTTGGATTTTATTTTTGTATTTTTTTAAAATAAACATAATTGGTATTGGAATTCCTAAAACTTCACTTTTTATCCTGTATGGTGATTGATAAAAAAAAGTAATCAAAATATTGAACAAACTTCAGAATGCAACAAATAAAAATAATAGCTCTTTCCTTCATTAAACAAGTCCTTATGCAGTTTCTTAAAGTTATTGGTTTCATTCTGCATAGCATTTTCTTTATATTAATATATATTTTATAAATGGTAAAAGAAACAAAAATTTACATACATTTGATTTAGCTGGAATCAGACTCACCCACAAAATAAAGTCAACATGTCAATTATACTGCATGGTACATGTTGTAAAAACAAAACCCAAAAATCAATGGTACAAGTGTTTTTTTACCATTTTGGCCCACAAATTATTATTTTTGCTTTCTTAATTTATTTTATAGTACATTAATTGATACCATTTAAAAGCAACTATTTATTCTTAAAAAAAAAAAACGTTACTAAAAGACGGGAATGGAAATACAAAAAATCAGTGGCAAAAAACACTGTGGCTGGAGGGAAATAAGCTACTTATTTTCCTACTAAGCCTCTACTATCTGTCATTACACTAGCATTTAATAGCCAGACTCAATGGGCGACATGTTTTCTGGTGTACAATGAAGGGGTGTTCTGGGGGCGTTATGGAGTTGTGTCGCATCACATTCATAAGATTAGACACATACATGAATGTGGTTCGACAAAACTAGGCACATTACTGCTCCGACAGGCAGACCTATTTCAATGTGGTCTGCCTGAGCCTGAAGAGTCGAAGTGGAGATAGACTTATTGTAAGGGGCAAAAATGTCCAATATTTCTCAACTTACACCAGTACAATAATAAAAAGTAATTCATTATAATTAGCAAACTGTATAAAATGTAATTATTTAAATTTAATGAAAAATGTGATCATATAAAATTAATAAAAAATATATATAACATTTCCAAAATAAAGAAATATCTCCTATAAAGTGTATTTAAAATTTACAGAATCTTAAACTAATTTTACATTAAATAATCCACTGATTATTTTGTTCAGATTTTTATATTTTTAATTTTTACTACATTAAATGTGAAAGGTGTTGCTGGGACCTGTGGTCCTCCAAGCAGGATCAGTACCATAGTTTCTATTCACTGACATGCTATTACATAGTTACATAGTTTGAGAGGCCGAAAAAAAAACATAAGTCCATCCAGTTCAGCCCATTTTGCTAAAGTGTTGCTAATGTGTTAAAGTGTTGATCCAGAGGAAGGCAAAACCCCCCATGAGGTAGAAGCCAATTGTCCTCATGTTAGGGAAAAAATTCCTTCCCGACTCCAATCTGGCAATCAGAATCCCTGGATCAACGACCCCTCTCCAGAACCCTAGTCACTATAACTAGTTATATTTATCACACTCCAGAAATGAATCCAAGCCCTTCTTGATCTCTGTTAGTGAATTCACCATGACAATTTCTTCTGGCAGAGAATTCCACAGTCTCACCGCTCTAACAGTAAAGAATCCCTTTCTATGTTTATGTAGAAACTTTCTTTCCTCAAGACGTAGAGGATGCCCCCTTGTTCTTGATACAGTCCTGAGTATAAATAAATCTTTAGTGAGAGCTATATATTGGCCCTTAATATATTTAAACATATTTATTATGTCCCCCCAAAGCCGTCTTTTCTCTAAACTCAATAACCCTAACCTTGTTAATCTTTCTGGGTATTGCAGTCCACCCAGTCCTTTTATTATTTTTGCCCGCCTTTGTACCTGTTCAAGCTCTACAATGTCTTTCCTGTGAACTTGTTCCCCAAAACTGTACATAATATTCCATGTGTGGTCTTTGTACCTGTTCAAGCTCTACAATGTCTTTCCTGTGCACTGGTGCCCAAAACTGTACACAATATTCCATGTGTGGTCTAACCAGTGACTTGTATAATGGGAGAATAATGCTCTCATTATGTGCCTCTATGCCCCTTTTAATGCATCCCATGATCCTATTTGCCTTGGCAGCTGCTGTCTGACACTGGCTGCTACAATTAAGTTTACTGTCCACCAGGATTCCCAAGTCCTTCTCTATGTCACTTTTACCCAGTGTTTTTCCATTTAGCATGTGATCATGTATCGGATTTTTTCTCCCCATGTGCATAACCTTGCATTTATCAGTGTTAAATCTCATCTGCCACTTCTCTGCCCAGGCCTCCAACCTATCCAGATCCCTTTGTAATATCACATTCTCCTCTATTGTGTGGATTATTATACAGAGGTTAGTATCATCTACAAAGATCGATATTCTACTGTGCAATCCCTGTGTAAGATCATTTATGAAAATATTAGAGGATAGGGCCCAATACTGAGCCCTGTGATACCCCACTAGTAACAGGGATCCAGTCTGAGTATGTACCGTTAATTACCATCGTTTTTTTTCAGTGAGCCAGTTGCTTACCCACTTGCACACATTTTCCCCCAGTCCAAGCATTCTCATTTTACTTACCAACCTTTTATGTGGAACATTATCAAATGCTTTAGAAAAATCCAAATATATGACATCCAGTGCCTCACCCCCATCCAGTCTGGAACTAACTTCCTCATAGAAGCTGATGAGATTAGTTTGACAGGACCGATTCTTCATAAACCCATGCTGGAACGGCAATATACATTTATTTTCAGTGAGATAGTCCAGGATAGCATCTCTGAAAACCTTCAAACATTTTACCCACAACAGAGGTTAAACTTACCGGCCTATAGTTTCCTGGATCACTTTTTGACCCCTTTTTTATTATAGGTACCACATTTGCTATGCGCCAATCCTTTGGGACATAACCCGTTATTATACAATCCATAAATATCTATCACATTACTTAACTCCCTTAGGACACGCGGGTGTATACTGTCAGGGCCAGGTGATTTGTCTATTTTAAGCGTCCTAAGGCAGAGCTGCACTTCTTCCTGGGTTAGACAAGAAACATTTAAGTTGTAATTTACCTCCTCCCTTTGCTCATCAACAGGAAGGTCATCCTCCTCCTCGGTAAATACAGTGGAGAAGAAATTGTTTGCTTTTTTCTCATCGCACACTATAGTCTCTCCCTCAAAACTTTTTAAAGGGCCCCTATTTTTTTTAAATCTTTTTACTATATATATAGTTAAAACATATTTTGTGGTTACCTTTACTTTCTATGGCAATACATCTTTCTGTCTCCAGCTTTGCTGCTTTTATCATTTTTTTACATATTTTATTTTTTTCCTTATAGCTTTTTAGTGCCTCTTCACTGCCCTCCTGTTTTAGGAGTTGAAAAGCTTTCTTTTTGTTTTTTATTGCCTCCTTTACATCTCTGTTGATCCACATTGGGTTTTTCCTGTTTTTAATTATTTTTTTACTATATGGTATGTACCTCTCACAGGGGGCGCCTAAGATGTTTTTAAAGATCTCCCATTTATTTTTTTTTCTGCTATCTTTAAACACCTTCTCCCAGTCAATACGGTTTAGGGCCTCTCTAAGCAGGATAAAATTAGCCTTCCTCAAATGCAGTGTTTTTGTGGCTCCATGACAGAAAGCTCTATTGAAGGATAAATGGAAGTTTATTATATTATGGTGACTATTCCCTAGGTATCCCTCAACCTGAACCTTTGTGACTCATTCAGGTCTATTAGTCAATATTAAGTCTAGAAGGGCCTTTCCTCTAGTCGGCTCCTGCACCATTTGGGAAAGGTAATCATTAGAGATCGGCGAATTTCTCAAAAATTCGATTTGCCGACTTCGCCGAATTGTCCGACAAAATCCATAAAAAAAAAAACAGCTATTTCCTGGCTGCAGAGAGCTTGTAGGGTGCTGTAGAACATTGTGCCATGCTTAAATATGCAGAGGGAGCTTGGTTTAGTCTTCATACTGTCACAGGCAACGGTAGTGAATCCTCTGGACCACCGCAAGCGATGGTGTAAGCCATGCCAGGGAACAGAATCTAAGTAGATCCCGGTTTTCACCAGAGCCCGCCGCAAAGCGGGATGGACTTGCTGCGGCGAGAGTCTATCAGGTCGCTACCCCTGACGTGACTTGCCTGCGGAGGCAGCCGAGGTGTAGCGTGGTACAAACTCGTAAGGCAGGTTCGTAGTCGGGGACAGGCAGGAAGGTCAGGATAGACGGCAAGGATCGTGGTCGAGGACAGGCAGGAAGGGCAGAGCAGGTGGCAAGGTTCGTGGCTGAGAGACGGAGGCAAACGGTATGGTACACGGTAATCAGACAAGACTCCAGAAACGCTTTCTCAGTAGGCCAATGGCACTAATGATCCGGCAGGGTAACCAGGAAGAGGCAGGCCTAAATAGCAAATTACCGGTGCGCTGGCCCTTTAAATTTAAGACCTCCGGCGTGTGCGCCCTAGGGAGCAGGGCCGCGTGCGCTGCGGGACAGAGGATGCAGCAGGAGCATGGTCGGGTAAGTACACAGGGGGACAGGCATGGGAATGAGCGCGCCCATGACCCGACATGCGCCTGTGACCCTGGATGAGGGTCGCAGGGGCATCCGTGACACATAGAATGCTGTGTTTTAGTATGACACGCACATGACTGCCGCCACTCTTAGAATCGCTTCACTCTAAAATTCCTTGTGCACTTATGGGGGCAAAACTGACCAAAAAACTGAAGCGGGAATGCAGCCTGATAAAGTCATGGCAGCGCCAGCTGGAAACAAAACAAGCTGTGGGCTAAGATCCTACGATAGCGTCAAAGAACACAGGTAGGTTACTGTAGCCGCCATAGATCGCAGCACAGTAAAAGGAAGATGGCAATAGCCACGCCAGGGAGCGGAATCTAAGTAGGTCCCGGTTTTCACCAGAGCCCGCCGCAAAGCGGGATGGACTTGCTGCGGCGGGAGTCTACCAGCGAGGTACAAAATCGTAAGGCAAACTCGGAGTTGGGGACAAGCATAAGATCAGGACAGCCAGCAAGGATCATGGTCAAGGATGGAGTCAAGAGGATATGACAGACGAGGCTCAAGGAGGAGGCAGAGGTGGTTTTTCCTGTCTGTAATTTGGACAAACGATGCACATTCTTCATACTGAAGAAGCTCATCCAAAGCCAGTTTTGCAGCATTTGTTTGTGCTTCACCATTCCAGTTTTGTACTAAATTCCATCACTAATGGCACCGAAAGCAAAATAAGCACCTAAAACATTCCCTGTAGTTAGGGTCTCCTTTAACTCCATAGGCTGCATATCAATAAATTGGTGTCACGCAGAAACTGAATTCAAACTACCATGTTTTTACTTCATAATTAGCTGCGTTGGAACTTTTTTAGGTATTAATGAAGAAGCTGATGGAGGTAGAATTGCCTTGGCCAAAAATGGTTTTGGAACGTTAGCAAACTGACTACAGAGGATTTCTCTATAGTACTTGAGTTTGTTCTCCCACTCAGCAGCTGGAAAAAAGGCTCCCATTTTGGACTGGTAGCGAGGGTCCAAGAGGGTGGAGAGCCAGAAGTCATCCCTCTGCCGGATGGTGACTATTCGGCTGTCACTAGGGGTGACGCTAAGGGACTCCCTGCCTCTATCTCCAATGTATACTGCCACGATGTTTGGAGGGTCATCTGCCTCGTCTTCCTCATCTTCCTTATCTCCATATACCTCCTCCGGCTGCTTCTGCTCCACCTCTCCTGTCACCTGGGTAGAAAAACCACTCATTTCACCAGACAATGCTTGTGCTCCAATGTCCCTCCTCTTCCTCCTCCTCCTCCACTTCAGCCCCCACCCGGACTTATGTGGCTGAGAGATGTAGTCGTCACGTCTCCAGTCCCCTGTCCAAACAGATATTTCAGCATCTGTTCCAGGACATGAAGCAGTGGAATGACGTTATTCATCCCGTAGTCCTGGCGACTGACGAGTAACATCGCCTCCTCAAATGGCCTCAGCAAACGGCAGGTGTCACGCATGAGCTACCACTGGCTGACATCAAAGTTACACAGAAGAGTACTCCTGTCTGCCTGGATCATCAAAAAATCGTTAATGGCCTTTCTCTGTTCATACAGTCGGTCCAACATGTGCAGACTAGAATTCCAACGGGTGGAAACATCGCATATAAGAGTGTGTTGGGGGAGGCTGTTCTGCTGCTGCAACTCGAGGAGGGTGTGCCTGGCTTTGTAGGAATAGATGAAGTGCATGCACAGTTTCCTGGCCATTTTCAGAATTTTATGAAGATCGGTGGAAGACTTCAGGATCCTGTTCACAACCAGATTGAACACGTGCACCATGCAAGGCGCATGGACCATCACTCCTCGGTGCAGCGCGGACACCATGTTCCTCCCATTGTCCGTCACCATGATTCCGATTTGCAGTTGGCGCGGAGAAAAGCCAACATCGATTTCTTGCTGCATGACGCGGGGCATTCCTCCCCGGGTGTGACTTCGTTCGCCAAGGCAAGCCAGGTGTAGAACTGCGTGACACCGCTGTGCCCTACACATGTGGTATGATGGAGCAGTACTTGTGGATGCTGAGATGGTGGTGGTGAAGGAGGAGGAGGAGGCGGACATTGGCGCAAGAGCAGCAGTTTGACAACATGGAGGAGAAAGCGCCGTGTCCTGTCCAAGTTGTTGGTGTGCCTAGTCAGGAAGCACATTCACCAAGTGGGCCGTAAAGGACATGTACTGGCCCTGACCGTAGTTACAGCTCCAGGCGTCCGTGCTGCCGTGCACCTTGGAACTAACCGATAAGCTCAAGGACTGGTCCACCTTATGTTCTACATATTTGTGAAGGGCTGGTACTGCCTTTTTGGAAAAAAAAATTTACGGCTTGGAACTCTCCAAACCCCGGCTCGGCACAAGCCATTAGTTCTCTGAACAGTGCAGAGTCCACCATTTGGAAAGGGAGGGAGTGCAGTGACAACAACATTGACAGGAGCACGGTCAGCTTCTGCACCTTAGGATGGTTGGACATATACTGTTGTATCTTTGCAATCGCCTCGTTGAACGACTGCTGGCACCATGAGTAGTGAGGAGCAGGAGCATCTGGACCGGGAGATGATGGCAAAGAGAAATAGCTCCTTTCTGCAGAGGTGGTGGAGCCTTGATTGGCTGCAATGGCATGTATGCCACTGGTCACTGCCACTGCTGTTGCTGCGACAGCAGGATGGACCACCACATCTGAGCCATGTTTCAATGGTGGATGGTGACGCTGCATGTAGGGCCGTGGTGCCAATGTTAGCTCACTTGCTACGCTTCACTTTCTGTCCACAGATTCTACGTATACCCATGTTTGGCTCCTTCGGTGTCTTAGCAAAGAAATGCCACACCGCCGAGTAGCTGACTACTACCGCTGCTACCTCGCTGAGCCCCTGTGCCGCTACTTTCTTGGACCTGCGAAGTGGCACTACCCACTTGTTGGCTGCGCCGCTGCCTGACGCGCAAGCTGACACCCTCTTCTCCTGACGATGATGAAGCCCTTGCTTCACCCATCTCCCAAGTGCGGTCGGCTACATCATCATGGTTTATTGTTGGATCTTCACTGCTGTCCTCCTCAACGATCTTGGTATGCAGAAGCTGACCCCTCACAACATGACCTCCCATGCCACTCTCCACATCCATACTTTGCCGCCTAGTGCAAGAAGCAGGGGATATCAGCCCTATTTCTTCACTGCCAAGTATCTGCTGACTGTCCTCAAATGGTTCATCCTCTCTGTATAGTGGCGAAGAGCCCAGACCACATAGTAGATCTCTGGCTGATGGAACCTGACTGGACATAGACGGGTTGAGGATGGTTGAGAGCAGCTGAGCTTTTCCCGGGCAATGCCAATTAAGTGTTGTCTCTGACGTTCCCACCAACCGTTGGCTGGGGTTGTCAGATGTCATCTGGGAGGAAGTGGATGAACTAGTCAACCAATCAAGAACCCTTGGGTTGCTGGTCAACACACGGCCGCTAGATGACACCGACAGTTCTGGCCTCACCAAGTGACCCACGCTGCGACATCCCCTTTCTGTGCTGTGACCTGTGCCTGCTCCAGGAATGTTTGTGCCACTGCCACTCGCATATGAAGAGCCTGCCACCTCTTTGTCTGACATACTGTTTGTTCAAAAATTTACAGACTCTGTTTAATGAAGATATCTGTATATGATAAATACACACCCTGTATTTGACTCCAAATGAACCCACTAAATGGCTCACGTAACCCTTGGATATAAATTGCGCAAAAGCAATGTGCAGCAAAAAATTAACTGGTATGCGGCGTGTTAAAACGCCGTTTCTTTTACTGACTTCAAAAGCAAAAAGACGCTTAATTAACCTTCGGATATAAATTATGCTACAGGAATCAACAGGAAAAATGTCATTAAAAAACACTGTATCGTTTACTGACTACAATAGCAGAAACACGCTTAATTAACTCTTGGATATGAACAGCAAAAAATTAACTGGTATGTGGCTTGTAAAAACGCCGTTTCTTTTACTGAATGCAAAAGCAAAAACAGGCTTAGACAACCCTTGGATATTCAGTGTGCTCCACAACTGACCAGATGGCATTAAAATGTATATGCAGCAGAATTGAACCCACAGTGGACTTCAATTAGAATACCCCACAAAATAAAAATTAGAACGGAAAAAGGAGCAGTCTCTGATAAAAGCTGTGACACCCCCCAAAAAATTAATTTCTTTTGTGTGAGATCTCAGCTACTGCAGCTGCAGCATGGCACAGAGAGAGGAGTGTGAGCTGCCAGCGACGCATCCAGACTTATATAGTGCGGTGACGTCACAGAATCCCGCTGGTCTCTGATTGGCTTCATCTCTGCACAAGTCATTGAGGATGTTCCTTTCTTCCTCCTAGAGTTCTTTGTCCCATGTAACGCCATGTGCTTGCGGCCATTTTATCAATTAAAGACACGCTTTGTTCCCGCGAAATACCCCAAACTTCGACTTTGTTCAGAACCAAAGTTTTCCTGAAATTCTAAACGAAGACCACTTCGTTAGAATCAATTCGTCCATCTCTATTAATTATCTTTATTTATAGAAAAAAACATGTTTCCTTTGTGAGAACTACAGGTTTCAGATTCCCAATTTATGTCTGGGTAGTTAAAGTCGCCGATAATAACAACCTCATTCTGATTAGCCGCCTCATCTATTTGTCTAAGGAGTACATCTTCCATGGGTTCTGTTATATTTGGGGGCCTATAGCAGACCCCTATTAGTATTATATTGTTATTGTTACCCCCATGTATATTTACCCAGAATGATTCTACATGTTCATTACCTGTACCTATATCTTCCTGCAGTGTTGGCTTCAGACAGGATTTTACATAAAGACATATACCTCCCCCTTCCAGTGTTTACGGTCACTTCTAAATAGACTGTAACCCTAGTTAATTTATTTTGTTGGTCAGACTCCTGGCATTGGTCAGCATGCAATTTAGAGATTTTTCAGTTTTTATTCCTTTCTCCCTATTCTTTTTAACTATTGCTACACCACCTCCCTCCACTCCACCACCTGATTTATTACTAATTCCCAGCTCTCTATCTTCACTATCTTGCACGCTATATGTGTAGTTAACCTCCCCCCAGTCCCTAGATTAAATATTCCTCCAGCTTCCTAGCCATTTTGTCCCCCAATACAGCTGCACCCTCCCCATTTAGGTGCAGCCCATCTCTAGCATAGAGTTTGTAGCCAAGACAGAAGTCAGCCCAGTTCTCCAAAAACCCAAATCTCTCTATCCTACACCAATTTTTGAGCCACTTATTCACCTCTCTTATCTCCCGCTGCTTCTCTGGTGTTGCCCGTGGAACAGGTAATATTTCTGAAAATATTACCCTGGAGGTCCTTCCCTTGAACTTTTGGCCTAAGTCCCTGAAATCATTTTTAAGGACATTCCACCTACCTCTAACCTTGTCATTGGTGCCAATGTGGACCATGACAGTTGGATTCTCACCAGCCCCACCCAGCAATCTGTCAGCCCCATCCACGATATGTCGAACTCGGGCCCCAGGTAAACAACATACTGTTTGACGATCCCGGTCTTTGTGGCAGATTGCCCTATCTGTGCCCCTTATAATGGAGTCCCCAACTACTAGCACCTGTCTAGCCTGACCTGCACTCCTATTCCCCATCTTACTGGAGCAGACAGTGGTAGTGTCTTGCTACAGCAATGCTATTTCTGAGCCGACATCCCCCTCATCCTCCAATCTTGCAAATTTGTTGGGGTGTGCCAGTTCAGGACTAGCCTCCCTGACAATCTTCCCTCTACCCTTCTTTCTAACTGTTACCCAGCTAGCTGCCTCATGTTCCTGCACCTCCATGCTACCATCTTCCCCAGCATCTACACCTGCGAGTGATTGCTCAGTGAGCAGCAAACTCGCTTCCAGTATCCTTTATCTAAAGAATAAAGGATACTGGCTTCTAAATTTGCAGTGTGCACACATCTCTCACAGCAGTATGGACCCTCGAACTGTTGGTCAAGGATGGCATACATTGCACAGGTTGTGCATCGGACAGCATTGTCAAACATGGAACTCATGGGGATGTTACAAAAAGAAATACAAATACAAATTTGAAAAATCTGTATAATACTGCCCTTTCTAAAAGCCCCAAATCTAAAGTCCCCCAATATTAAGTCCCACTCTTAAGCAAAATGACACACTTAGACAAAAAAGACACACCCGCACGCTCAGAATACTTGCTAGTCTACTTAGCTTTTAAGCCTTTGATCCAAAGCAGTGCAGCAGCAAACTCTCCTTTGAGTCATTCTAATGACTTTTCTCTTATTTCCAGCCTGTCTATAACCTTATTAAATGTTTGGTGCATTACTTATGCGCCTACGTTCCGTAATGCTCCTAACACACAGGCGAGTCGTGTCGAACTTTACACACCATTTATGAACGCACAAAAAACACTTTCATACATCAGGCGCATTATACACTGAAAATGAGACTCGACAATTCACTTCGACGTGCCTTCCTTCATACATGTCGCCCAATGTGTTCCTCACAAAAGACTCAGATACGTGAACCCTATATTTGTTGACTAATTTTTTTTAAAGGTAGCAGAGCTTGTCGTGTGTAATGCTTTTATACTGAATATTTTCATTTTAAGTCTCTCACATGTGATACTGTATTAAGAGCTATTATAGCTAATCTTATCATGTGTAAAAGTCTGCTGAGTATCTAATCCTATCTTGTATGATGCTGTTAGCTGATCCTCTATATCTGTTTTTCATGTGTGTTACTGAACTGAGCCTGTGTATCTCATTTTCATATTCTGATACTGTCAGATTTGTGCATGTATATAAATCTATTACATACATTACTGTTTTGTAACCCAGTGTAACTAAACCTAGCATGTATGAAACTTTAAACCAACGTATCTTAGCCAATGTAAGATTGCTTCTAAACTGTGTATCTAAGTCTTGTAGACTGTAAGTCCTCACGGGCAGGGACCTCACTCCTCCTGTACCAGTATTTATTTATTAAGTTGTCTCCCTTGTACTTATTTGACCTATGTTATGTATGCAACCCGAATGTACAGCGCTCTGGAACTGAGGGTGCTCTAAAATAAATAATAATAATAATAATAATAAAAATAATAAGACTAACATGTGGTGCTATTGTTAACTGAGTTGCTGTAACTGAGACTGTGATGTTGAAAACTGCTTTAAGATGTGTTTCTTCTGCATGGTCAGTTTTTGTCGTGGATCTGGACGTGTCTTGGCTTATCTGCATCCTGTTTGCTAATGCAGATGCAATACATGGATTTTATTGCTAAAAACAGGGGCATTTCGGTATAGAGTCTGCAGGTTTTCTGTTACAAAATCCATGTAAAGCGGTTGCAAAGGTGTAAGGAGAGGGCTTATAAGCTGAGCCTGCACCATACAGTGCAGGTGTCAACAGTTTATTACAGCCAGCCAGTTCCTTCAGCAGGTAGAACTGAAAATAACTCCTATCCTGGTTGTTTTACTACCTAGATGCCATTGTCAATGCAATTGCGACATCTAAGCAGTTATGCAAGAGAGAATGCCACCTTTAATCTCCAGATCAGCTGCCCCATGACACAATTATGGCAGTCAGGAGCCTAATGAAAGCCCCCAGGCCTGCCACATTATTGCCTCTAGTACACCTTTAATTGTACTCCTGTAATTATATGATATTATGCAGTACTCTAATATTGCTAAATAGTGTTCGAGTGATCATGCCCTTAGTGGTCAGATACCGTAGGGGGAATAAAATTACAACTTAAAATGAAATTTAAGATGTTTTAAAAATATATAAGGTTTAAAACACCCCCCCCCCCTATTTCCAATTGTATAAAGAAAAAAAATGAAAAACAATAAAAAATTATAAATAATTGGTATTGCCATATCTGTCCACTTTATTAATAACCTTATATATCCCTTATGGTGAACACCATAAAAAAAATCTAGCTCCAAATTTTGGGGTATTTTTGGTTGCTTTGCTCAGCCTCCTGAGGAAATTGTCTTTTGAGAATCTCTCAAAGATTCTGTCTATGTCTAATGAAGGTATTAATGAGGACCCCACAGCCTACTATAGATCTGATAAATGCAAACTGAAGTCTTCTTCGCTACACTAACAAACTAAATGCTTGAATAAGAACACTGAGGAAGGAGGGCAACTCTAGACCTTCATACATATATTTCTAACCTCTCTGATAATACAGGGTATGAAGAGGTTTTGGAAGTTTTCAAGCTCTCTTAGACTTGGCAGAGATTACAAGGTTTTAAACCCTTGTAACTCAGGCAGGGCTGGGATGATGGGTAGGCGAAACTAGGCGACCGCCTAGGGCTCGACATCATCCCAGACAGGAAGGGAGCAAAATAGTTATGGAGTGGGTTGATTTTTACATTGGGAGGGAAGGTGTGGTTTGTTGCATGTCTTATTTGCCTATGGCACCAGAATACCTTTTCCCAGCCCCAAACCAAGGAGGTTCTTTCCAGATATATACCTATTTATAGCTAGTAAGGCCCAAGCCTTTTCTTTCTTTAAGATACTGTCAAAACCTAACACTGGAATGGAGAACATCTGGTTGCTGTTTGCATGAAGTGGGCCTGGTTGATGGCAAGAACCACAAGTGAACTTTATCCTGAAGGAAAGCTTTTCATGGACCCAAGCTTACAATTTCAAACTGTTTTAGCAGAGAACACTGCTAGAAGGAAATCAGCAACCTTTAAAAGCAGGTGTTCAAAGCAAATTTCCTGAAATTCGAAGGGGCTCAGATACGTTTCTTAAGACTAAAGGAATATTCCAGGCTGACACAGTGTGCAACATTCGAGGTCTCAATCAAGAGAGCCCTGACAAATCTTTTCATCACATGATTTAGTCAATATTAGTGATCAGCGATTACGTTGACTATCGTCATCGGGTCGATAGTCGATATCGGCAGTTATCATTAAAATATCCGATAGTCGATAATAGATTATCACCGATGACCATTAAAGTCTATGGGAGAGGAACAACACCTTCATTCTTACACCCAAACAGGGACGAGAAGCTGGGAAATTTAAAATCCACAACAGTCAAATGGATACGTGCTACATCTTAGGCAACACACTTAGGTTATAAAAGCCACAGAAAAAACTCACAGACCATTCACTATCCCTTCTTGCACCACAGCATACCCTTAAACCTGCATGACCCCCTAAATTAAAAAGTGCCAGAAGGCAGATGATTTGAACCATCATTTTAACTTGAACTGGACATTGCATCTCTGTCCCGGAAATGCAGCATGAGCCCCAAACCCTGATGACCCCAGAAAAAAT
>JAODAL010031133.1:0-48881 GCA_025379985.1 Phyllomedusa bahiana | reverse complement strand
GTGGGGTGGAAACTCGCGGGGGAGGGGGACTCCTTTTGTTTTTCGGCAAAAGGGTTTATGACCCCGGGTGGCCAACCAAATTTCAGTTCTTTCCAATGAGGAAAGGCGGGTCCCCGACCCCCGAGCTCGTCCTTAATACGCCCCGAAAAACCCTTGGGCCAAAAAAATTCCCCACCAACCCCTCTTTTTTCCCAGTCAAACTGGGGGCTAGGGTGCGGAACGCACAAGTATTTGCCCCACTTTGGATTCGCCCTGACGGGGGGCGGAAAATTTCCGGCAGTTTGGGGAAAGGTCGACCATTTTCCCAAAAGACAGTCCGGAACCCCTGGGGGAAAGGGCTTGAAAGTTAGCCGTTAGCAATCTCCTCGGTCCCCACAGGAGGGGCCCACCAGGTTCGCCATTTAGGGGGCAAAAATAAAGGCACTTTACCCCCGCCCCCTTTTGGAAAATTTGGGATGCCCCCAGCATCTAAAAAGGTATAAAAACACTGACGATGAAACCTCTGAAACTTCTTGGGGTCCCCCAAACATAGCTAGCGGGGAGGGGGGAAAGATGCAAAAGCCCCGGGTTGCCGGGGCAGGTGGAGCAGGGGCTGCGGGAGCCCCCAGGTGCGGGTAGACGGCAGCGGTCGCAGGCGGAGGTAGGCACCCAAAAGGTTTCTGAAAACAGGCCGCGAGCGGGAAAAGCGCTGACCCTCTGTGGCGACGGCTGTCGAAACCCTCCCGGTTTTCGGGAAAGGGTCCCCTTTGGCGGAAAAAAATGGCCGTTTGGGTACGTGAGGGTTCTTTAAACCCCGCGGGAACCACCGCAAGGGGTGGTATTAAGCCACCCAGGGAAACGGAATCTAATTACCCCCGGTTTCCACCAGAGCCCGCCGAAAAAGGGGGGATGGACTTGCTGCGGCGTAGGCTCCCAAGCCGGGTTACCCCGACGTGACTTGAAAGCGGTGGCGGCCGGGGAACAGCAGGAACAAAATCGAAAACCAAAGGCGGGGTCGGAGACAGGCAAAAAGGGTCAGGGCAGGCGCAAGTTCGGGCAGAGGACGACAGCCGGTCAGGGCAGGCGGCAAACGGGCCGGTCAGGGACTTTGGGGGAACGGACTGGAACAGGGATAAGCAATACGGACAGAAGGACACCCCAAAACCCCAAAAGGGCACACCAAAAAATCTGGAAAACAGGGCCGTGGGGGGATAAAATTACAAAAAACCACGCCCGAAATAAGAAAAATTCCCCCGGGACACGGGCCCTTTTAAATCAAGACCATGCCCGGGGCGCGCGGCAATTGGGGCCGCAAGCGCACGACGGCCGGACGGAAAAGGATCGCCTACCGGAGCGGGCCAGCTAAGGGGCCCCGGGCGGGGGACGAGGTGGGGGGCCCGCGGTGACCGCGCCCCCCGCGCCGGGGCCCGGGCAGGCGGGGAAAGGGCCCTGCAGGGCAGCGGCGCCCGCCCCCGCCTTTCCCAGAAACACAAAGAGATGATGATGTACCGACCGCACTTGGGACCGGGGGTGGGGAAAGGGCTTCAATCATCTCAGGAAAGGGGGGCTTCACGCGCCGGGCCGTGGCGCACCACAATGGGTTGTGTGGCCGTGAGCCCAGCAATAGCAGCAGTGGAGGGGGGAGCCAACCCCACAGGGAAAAAAAAACCCCTTCGCAGGTCCAAGAAAGTACGGCACAGGGGCCAGCACCCGGGCGCACCCATTTAATCACTCAGGGGCGGAGCTTTGGCGGAAAAAAAACAGCTACTGGGCGGTGTGGCATTTCTTTGCTAAGACCCCGGGGGAGCCGAATATGGGTATATTTAGAATCTGGGGGCAAAAAAGTAACCCGGCCGGGGAGCTGACTTGAAAACCACGGCCCTCCCTCAAACAAACAGCGCCCACCATCCGGTGGTTTGGGGAAAAACGGGGGCTCAGATGTGGGTCCATCCGCCACCGGAGCAACAGCACAGCAGCGCCCGTGGCAAGCATCCCCATTGAAACCATTCCCCGGCTCCCCCCACCTCTGCAGAAGAGTCTTTTTTCTTTTTTGAAAACATCCCCCCGGTCCCAAAACCCTGCCCCCCTACCCCATGGCCCACGTCATTCAGCGGGCATTGCAAAGAAAACAACAATATGCTTCAACCACCCAAAGGTGCAAAGCTGACCAGCTCCTGTCCAATTTTTGGGTTACTGCAGTCCCCCCCTTTCCCAAATGGGGGGAAACTCTACCCGCTTAAACAAAGGGCCTTGGGCCCCGAGCCAAATTTGGAGATTTCCCAAGCCGAAATTTTTCTTTTCCAAAAAGGCATACCACACTTCAAAAAAAAGGGAAGAACAAAAGGGGGGCCCCAAGCCCTTTTGAGCATACCCGGTTTTTTTTCCAAGGTGCAGGGGCACGCGGACGTCGGAGCGGGAAAAAAAACGGTCAGGGGCCATACAGCCCTTTTAACGGCCCACTGGGTGAATGTGCTTCCTCCCACCCAAAACCACCAACAACTTGGACGGGAACCCCGCCGATTTCTTCTCCACGTTGTCAAACTGTGGCTCCGGGCGCCAATGCCCCCTCCTACTCCTGAAACCACCACCACCATCTCAGCCTCCAAAAGTATTTGTTTCCATCATACCAAAATGGGAAGGGCCCCAGGGGTTCAACGCATTCCCCCACCTGGTTTTGCCTGGGCGAACAAAGCACACGGGAGGAGGAACTTTTTCCGCTCATGGAGCAAAAATCGATGTGTTTTTTCCCTCCGCCCAACTGAAATATCGGAACCAAGGGAGGGAAACAAGGGGGGGGAACTTGGTGTCCGCGCTAAAACCGAGGAGGGATGGCCCATGGCCCTGAAAATGGCGCATGTGTTAAACCGGTTTTAACATTTTCCCCCTGAAGTTTTCCCCCGATCTTCAAAAGAGCCCTGAAAAGGGCCAGGAAATTTGGGCTTGCACTTCACCCTTTCCCAACAAACCCCGGAACACCACCTCGAGTTGCAGGGGAAAAGAACAGCCCCCCCACAACACACTCGGATATCAATTTTTCCACCCTTTTGGAAATTTTCCACCTGCACATTTTTTGGGCCGACTGAAATGAACAGTGAAAGGCCAAAAACCCGATTTTTGGGAGACCCCAGGGGGGAAACAAAAGTACCCCCCTTGTAACTTGATGTCAGCCATGGCACTAAATGCATGACACCTAAAGTTTGTTGAGGCCATTCGGGGAGGCCACTTTTATTTTCAGTCCCAGGACAAGGGGTGAATAACGTTTTTTCCATTTGCTTAAAGTCCGGAACAAAAGCTAAAAAAAATCTGTCGGGGAAAGGGAAACTGGAATTTGGCGACTACATCCCGGGGCCACACATCGGTGGGGACAAAAAATGAGGATTGGGAGGAGGAATTGAGCAAAGCATTGTTGGTGAAATGGGGTGGATTTTCTCCCCGGTGACAAGAGGGGAGGAGGGGGGAGCAGCGGGGGAGGTAAAATGGAAAGAGGAAACAAAGGCAGTTTACCCCAAGCACCGGGCTTTAAAACAGGGGGAAGGAGGCGGGGAGCCCCTGGGGAGCCCATTTTGTGCATATGACCCGCACCATGCTGATTTTGCCGGGGTTTAGTGACAGCCAAATATCAGCCCCCCGAAAGGGGGGTTTGACTTCGGCTCCCCCCCCTATTGGCCCCTCGCAAAACGGCCCAAAATTGGACCCTTTTTTCCACTATTCAGAGGGGGGGAACAAACTCAAAACAAAAGGGGAAATCCCCGTATTCATTTGGGCCCCCTCCCCTATGTGGGCACCGTCCCCCCCTCGACAGGTCTGACCGGGGTTTCCTCAGCGCTAAACCAAACTACTCCCCGTGGCGCTGGGGAAGGGGGGGGGGTAGGGGGCAGTACAAGCCCCATCAGCACAACCTAAGTCCCTTATTCACGTGAGACAGCTTCCTTCCCCCTCCCCTATTTGAGGGGGAAAGGCCCCCAAGCAGCACAGCAGCAGGACCTGGAGCAGACCCGAACCAACGGGTGGGGGCCCCTCCCTTTGGACACCATTTCTGCCACCCTTAGAAGATCCGCGGGAAACTACTGAGCACCCAAAACCGGATTGGGGCCCGCAACTTGCCGAGTTGGCATTTTGGAGAAGTTTGCCCCTCCCCGGGGGCCATAGTGTGCCCATCAAAAGGGGGTTGTTCATTTACGGGGGGGGCCATCGTTCCCCCAAAGGGAAAACCCCTTGCCCTTCGGGAAATGTGGAACGACTGACCTTTGCCCAAGTTTGAATAAAGCTTGGATGGGCCGGGAATTTCCCCCACACCAATCCCTTTGGGCGTCAGACTCCCTCAGCCATGAACGCCTAACCCCAAACGTGAGAAATAAAGTCGGGGTTTCAAATTACCTCCCCTCAGCCACTATTCAGATCCGCCACCCCGCCTAAATGCCACCCCTTTTTCTGACAGTTTTCCCGTCTGCCACCAACCTTTCTACCCAGGGACTGGTATTTGCCACCCACCTCCAAAACTTTGTCTTTGGCCACTGTTGACCTCATGCTGCGGGGGGCTGCTGCCCGTCCCCCTCCACTCTCTTCTTTGGGGCCCCCCTTCTGTGGCCTACTACTGTTTTGCCCCCCCTCCAGAAGGGCATTGGGGGCCACTCCCCCTGACCTCATGCTGTGCGTGGGGCCGGGCCGTACCTACAAAAACTCTGTCATTGTGCCACTGTCTGACCTCATCCCTGCAGCTGTGGCTGCTGTCGTGCCCTTTCCACACGTGTCATTTGCCACTCTGTGGCCTCCCTCCTGTTTTGGGCCACCCCAAATGTCATTGTCCCCCACGGCCTGACTTCATGCTGCAAAATTCCCTTGCCCCGCACCTCCACTCCCCTGTCATTATGCCACCTGGGGCCCAACTCTTTTTTCCCCCACCTCCAAAAAGTCTTGTTCCACTGTCTGATCCATCTGCGCTGTGGCGCTGCCATGACCAAACTACCCCTTCCATTGTGCCACTCCCCTGACCTCATGCTGGGCTGTGGCTGCTGTCTTGATCTCCACACCATGCATTGCCCCATTTCTGGGCCCTCCCAAAAAAATTTTGCCACCTCCAAAATGTAAATGTGCCACTGCCCCGCCCCTAAAGTTTTCGCGTTTGCCCCCACACGGGTGTCATTGTGCCCCTCTGGCCTACCCCTTTTTTTGGGCCCCCTCCAAAAATTCTTTGGGGCCACTGCAGGGACCTCATGCTGCTGCTGTTTTTTCCCTGTTTTTTGACCTCCAAACGTGCCCATTGTCCCACTCTGGGGCCAAATTTACGGTTAGGGCCACCAAACAAATGTCATTGGCCACTCCCCTGACCCCCATGCTGCTGCTGTGGCTGTTTGTTCTGACCTACACACTATGCCCTTTGGCCACTCTGGGGCCCTACCCAGTTTTTGCCACCCTCCAAATGTTTTTGTGCCACTCTCTGACCTCAGCTGCTCCTGCTGCGTCCCCTCCACTCTCTGTCATTGTGCCACTCTTAGGCCTACTACTCTTTTGCCACCTCCATAATGTCATTGGCCACTGCCTCCCTCATGTTGCTGCTGTCTGACCTCCACACGTGTACGTCCCACCGTGGCCTACTACTTTTTTTGCCCCCTCCAGAATGTCATTGTGCCACGCCGACCCATCGCTGCTGTGGCGCGTCGTGCCTGCCAACTGGGGGTCATTGTGCCACTTTGGCCTATTCCTGTTTTTGCCCCCCTCCAAATGTCATTGTCCACTCTTACCTCAGCTCTGTGGCTGCTCCCGTCACCTCACACTCTGTCACTGATTTTCCACCTAAGCTTCGCTTTCGTCCCATGCTTTATCAGGAAACTTTCCCGTTTTGATTTTTTGTCAGTTTTGCCCCTTAAGGCCCAGGGAATTTTTATAGTGAAGCATTTAAAGTGAGGCAGTCACTCGTGTAAACTAAAACACAACATTGTAGAAGCCCCAAACCAAGCTCCCCCTGCATATTTAACAGGTTCAACGTTCTACAGCACCCTCGGCTCTGTGCAGCCTGAAAAGCTGTTTTTTAACGCGATTCGTGCCAAAGTAATTCGGACCGAAACGTGTTTTGTCGGAAAATTCGGCGAAGTGACCGAAACGAATTTTTTGAGAAATTCCCCCATCTCTAATTATATGGTATATTACATGGAACCGTTGAAAAATACAACTCGTCCTGTGAAAAACAAACCCTTATATATGTCTATATTGACGGAAACATAAAAAAGATTCTGGATATTGGAAAGCTCAGATGAAAAAAGCATTTTTAGAGCACATCTGTAGTGTTGTTATTATTATTATTATGGTTTAGTGTTTGTATAGAGAATTTCAGAAATCCCAGAATTTGGAAACATTTTAATAGAAAGAAAGAATTGGACCCTAGACTGTAATCTCAGTTTATAAACTGTTAATGAAAAACAGATGTATTTCTTTCTTTCTTAGGAAAATAATTAATGCTCATGTCCTGTCTCCATAATCCAAGTATATCTACTGTGCAAAGAAATAATGTCATGCAGTATATTGGGGAAATAAAACTTTTTGTACACACCAAGGACTACATGTAGAGATGGGCAAATTTCCCGAAATTCGGTTCGTTCACTTCGCCGGATGTCTCATGGCAAAAAATATAACTTTGTTCCACGATTTAATTTGGGGGACGGAATCAAGTTCAAAAAACAGATATTTCTCACAGGCTGCACTGGCCTGTGGGTGCTGTAGAACGTCTGTGACATGCTTAAATACTGCAGAGGGAGCTTGGTTTGTCTTCATACAATGTGTGTTTTGGTATGACACGCAGATGACTGCCGCACGCTCTTAGAAACGCTTCACTCATAAAATTTCAGGGGCAACTTAAGAGGGCAAAAACTGACCAAAAAACTGAAGGGGGAAATGTAGCCTGATAAAGTCATGGCAGTCGACAGATGGAAAAAACAAGCTGAGGGCTCAGGTGGCAACATCAGTGACAGAGTGTGGAACGTTGACGGCGGCAGCCACAGCAGCATGAGGTCAGACAGTGACAACAATGATATTCTGGTTCGTGGCAAAAAAACAGGAGTAGGCCCACAGAGTGTCACAATGGACACAGTGTGTAGTTACGGCATCAGACAACAGCAAAGCAGCATGAGGTCAGACACGTGGCACAAATGACAGAGTGTTGTAGGTCACGGGCCATCAGCCACTCAAGCAGCAGCTTGAGGTTTAGGCAGTGGCACAATGACAGTGTGTAGGTCACCCGGCAGGCACAGCCCAAGCAGCAAGCATGAGGTCAGACAGTGGCACTATGGTCAGTGTGTAGGTGCACAGGCAGCAGCACAGCTGCTAGATTGAGGTCCAGACAGTCAGTGGACAATGACACAGTGTGTAGGTCACCGGCATCAGCCTCAGCAGCAGCATGCGGTAAGTTCACGTGGCACCAATACCACAGTGTGTAGGTCACGGCAGCAGGTCAACAGCCAGCAGCATGAGGTCAGACAGTGGGCACAATGACAGGTGTGTAGGTCACGGACATCAGCAACAGCAAGAAGATGAGGTCTGACGCAGTGGCACACAATGACAGTGTGTAGGTCATGGCAGCAAGCCACAGCAGCAGCATGAGGTCAGACAGTGGCACAATGACATTGTGGAGGGGTAAAAACAGAGGTAGGCCACAGTGTGGGACAATTGACACAGGGTGGAGGTCACGGGCAGCAGCCACGCAGCTGCATGAGGTCACAGTGATCACAATGGACTCACAGTGTGTAGGTCACAGCAGCAGCCACAGCAGCAGCATGAGGGTCAGACAGTTGCACAAAGCCTGACCAGAGTGTGTAGGTCCACTGGCAGCAGCCACAGCGAAGCAGCATGCGGTTCAGACAGTGGCAAAATGACTTTTCTGGAGGTGGGCAAAAAAAAAAAAAACAGGTGAAGGCACGAGTGGGGACAAATGACCAGTGTGGAGGTCCACGCAGCAGCCGACAGCAGCTGCATGAGGTCTGACAGTGCGCACACAATGAAATTCTGGGGTAGCCGGTAAATACAGCGAGGTAGGCCACAGAGTGGGACAAGGACACAGTGTGTCAGGTCACCGGCAGCTGCCCACAGCCAGCAGCCATGAAGTCAGACAGTGGACAATGACATATGGACGGTGTTAAAAAACAGGAGTAGGCCACGAGTCCTGGGACAATGACAAAGTGTGGTGGTAACGCAGCGAGCCACTGCTGCAGCAATGAGGTAGGACAGTGGCACAATCACACAGTGTGTAGGTCACGGCATCAGACTCAGCAGCAGCATGAGGTCAGACAGTGGCACAATGACACAGTGTGTAGGTCACGGCAGCAGCCACAGCAGCAGCATGAGGTCAGACAGTGGCACAATGACAGTGTGTAGGTTATGGCAGCAGCCACAGCAGCAGCATGAGGTCAGACAGTGGCACAATGACAGAGTGTGTAGGTCATGGCCGCAGCCACAGCAGCAGCATGAGGTCAGATAGTGGCACAATGACATTCTGGAGGTGGCAAAAACAGGAATAGGCCACAGAGTGGCACAATGACAGAGTGTGTAGGTCACGGCAGCAGCCACAGCAGCAGCATGAGGTCAGAAAGTGGCACAATCACATTCTGGAGGTGGCAAAATCTGGAGTAGGCCACAGAGTGGCACAATGACAGAGAGTGGAGGTGACGGGGGCAGGAGCAACAGCATGAGGTCAGATAGTGGCAGCTTCTCCACTGCAAACTCGGCAAGTTGCGGCCACACATCCAGTTTGGCCAATAGTCCAGCGGATCTTCTAACTGGGGTGGCAGAGTGCTTTCCAAGTAGGCCACCACCTGTTGGTTCAGGGTCTGTTCCAGGTCCTGCTGCTGCTGCTGGCGACTGCCCTCCTCACTAGGCGGGTGAAGGAAGCTGCTCATCAGTGACTCCAGACTTAGGTTTCTGCTGATGGAGCTGGTACTGCTCCGACCCCCCCACCTTCCTCCGGCAGCCGTGGCAGTAGTACGTGAGCGCTGAAGAATCCCCCCGGTCAAACCTGTCAGAGGAGGGACGATGCCGCACATAGGCAGCGGCCAACTGACGACGGAGGATTCCCTATAGATTTTGAGTTTGTCCTCCCTCTCAATAGCTGGAAAAAGGCTCCCATTTGGACCGGTAGCGAGGGTCCAATAGGGTGGAGAGCCATAAGTCATCCCTCTGCCGGATGCTGACTATTCGGCTGTCACTAGCCAGGCAAATCAGTATGCTGAAGGCCATCTGCACAAGTGACTCCGAGGGGGTCCCTGCCTCCATCTCCACTGTATACTGCCACGGTGCTTGCGGGTCATCTGCCTCGTCTTCCTCATCTCCATCTACCTCCTCCAGCTGCTCCTGCTCCTCCTCTCTTGTCACCTGGGTAGAAAAATCCACTCATTTCACCAGACAATGCTTCTGCTCCAATGTCCTCCTCCTCCTCATTTCAGTCCCACCGGACTCATGTGGCCGGAGATGTAGTCGCCACGTCTCCAGTCCCTGCCAGACAGATTTTTTAGCATCTGTTCCAGGACATGAAGCAGTGGAATGACGTTATTCATCCCGTAGTCCTGGCGACTGACAAATAACGTGGCCTCCTCGAATGGCCTCAACAAACATCAGGTGTCATGCATGAGCTGCCACTGGCTGACATCAAAGTTACACAGGGGAGTACTCCTGTCCGCCTGGATCATCAAAAAATCGTTATTGGCCTTTCACTGTTCATACAGTCGGTCCAACATGTGCAGGCTGGAATTCCAACGGGTGGAAACATCGGATATCAGAGTGTGTTGGGGGAGGCCGTTCTGCCGCTGCAACTCGAGGATGGTGTTCCTGGCTTTGTAGGAATGGATGAAGTGCATGCACAGTTTCCTGGCCATTTTCAGAATCTTCTGAAGATCGGTGGAAGACTTCAGGAACCTGTTCACAACCAGATTGAACACATGTGCCATACAGGGCGCATGGACCATCCCTCCTCGGTGCAGCGCGGACACCATGTTCCTCCCATTGTCCATCACCATGGTTCCAATTTGCAGTTGGCGCGGAAAAAGCCACACATCGATTTCTTGCTGCATGACGCAGAGCAGTTCCTCCTCTGACTTTGTTCGCCGAGGCAAGCCAGGTGTAGAACTGCGTGACACCACTGTGCCCTACACATGTGGTATGATGGAGCAGTACTTGTGGAGGCTGAGATGGTGGTGGTGGTGCAGGAGTAGGAGGCGGACATTGGCGCAGGAGCCACAGTTTGACAACGTGGAGAAGAAATCGGCGTCTCCTGTCCCAGTTGTTGGTGTGCTGGGCAGGAAGCACATTCACCCAGTGGGCCGTAAAGGACATGTACTGGCCCTGACCGTAGTTACAGCTCCAGACGTCCGCGCTGCCGTGCACTTTGGAACAAACGATAAGCTCAGGACTGGCCCACCTTCTGTTCTACATATTTATGAAGTGCTGGTACCACTTGCTGGCTGCGCCGCTGCCTGACGCGCAAGCTGACGCCCTCATCTCCTGACAATGTTGAAGCCCTTGCCTCACCCGGCTCCCAAGTGCGTTCGGCTACATCATCATCTATTTGTGTTTCATCGTCACTGCTGTCCTCATCAAGGGTCTTGGTATGCAGAGGCTGACCCCTCACAACATGACCCCCCATGCCACTCTCAACATCTATACTTTACCGCCTACTGCAAGAAGCAGGGGATATTGGCCCCATTTTTTTGCTGCCAAGTAGTGCTGACTGCCCCCTCAAATTGTTCATCCTCGCACTATAGTTGCGATGAGCCCAGTCCACAAAGTAGATCTCAGGCTGAGGTAACCTGATGGGACAGAGGCTGGTTGATGACAGGTGAGTGCCGCTGACCCGCGCCAGGGCCCTGCCTACTAAGGGTTGTGTCTGACGTTCCCACCGACTCTTGGCTGGGGTTGTGTTTCATCGGGGAGGAAGTGGATGCCCTAGTCAACCAATCAAGAACCATTGGGTTGCTGAACAACACACGGCCGCTAGATGACAGCGGCAGTTGTGGCCTCCCCGAGTGATCCCTGCTGCGACGACCCCTTGCTGTGCTGGACCTGGGCCTGCTCAGAAATATTTGTGCCTCTGCCACTTGCAGGGGGAAGAGCCTCCCGCCTCTCTGTTTGACTTACTGTTTGTTCTAAAATGTACAGACCATGTTTGATGAAGATATCTGTATATGATAAATACACCCCCTGTATTTGACTCCAAATGAACCACTAAGAAGCTTGGGTAACCCTTGGATAAAATTGCGCTCCACAAATGACAGGAAAAATTTGACTTGTATGTGGGCCGTTTAAAACCTTTTGTATTTTATGAATATAAAGCACAAACAGGCTTAAATTAACCTTCGGATATGAATTATGCTACAGAATTCTTTTTGTGGCGGTGAAAAACAAAGTTTCTTTTACTGAGTACAAATGCAGAAAAACAACGCTTAATTAACCCCTGGATGTAAATTGCCCCAAAAGAATTGGGCAGCCCACAAACTACTAGCTTTGTAGCGTGTTTCAATTGGTGTTTTCTACGCTACACAACAAGAGATAAAATTGTAATTAACCTTTGCTTATGAATTATGGTACAGGAAAATTGTAATTTTTGGCGTTGAAAAAGACGGTTTATTTTTGTCACCACAGCAGAAAAACAACGCTTAATTAACCCCTGGATGTAAATTGCGCAAAAGAATTGAGCAGCCACAAACTACTAGCTTTGTAGCGTGTTACAAATTGCGTGTTTTCTACGCTAAAAACAAGAGAAAAAATTGTAAAATTTAACCTTTGCTTGTGAATTATGGTACAGGAAAAAATTTTAATTTTTGGCGGTGAAAAGGCCCGGTTTTTTTTTTGTCACCACAGCAGAAAAAACAAGCTTAATTAACCCCTGTATGTAAAATTTTCCGCAAAAGAATTGAGCAGCCACAAACTACTAGCTTTGTAGCGTGTTACAATTGCGTGTTTTCTAAGCTACACAACAAGAGAAAAAATTGTAATTAACCTTTGCTTGTGAATTATGGTACAGGAAAATTGTAATTTTTGGCGGTGAAAAAGACGGTTTCTTGGAGTCACCACAGCAGAAAAACAACGCTTAATTAACCCCTGGATGTAAATTGCGCGAAAGAATTGAGCAGCCACAAACTGCTAGCTTTGTATCATGTTACAATTGCGTGTTTTCTATGCTACACAACAAGAGAAAAATTGTATTTAACTTTGCTTGTGAATTAGGCTACAGAAAAATTGTATTTTTTGGCGGTGAAAAAGACGGTTTCTTTGGGGTCACTACAGCAGAAAAACAACGCTTAATTAACCTGGATGTAAATTTCGCAAAAGAATTGAGCATCCACAAACTACTACCTTTGCAGCGTGTTACATTGCGTGTTTTCTACGCTACACAAGAGAAAAAATTGTAATTAACCTTTGCTTGTGAATTATGGTACAGGAAAATTGTAATTTTTGGCGGTGAAAAAGACGGTTTATTTTTTGTCACCACAGCACAAAACAACGCTTAATTAACCCCTGGATGTAAATTGTGCAAAAGATTGAGCAGCCACAACTACTAGCTTTGTAGGTGTTACAATTGCGTGTTTTCTACGCTACACAACAAGAGAAAAAAATGTAATAACCTTTGCTTTGTGAAAATTTGGCTACAGGAAAATTGTATTTTTTGGCGGTGAAAAAGACGGTTTTTGGAGTCACTACGCAGAAAAAACAACGCTTAATTAACCCTGGATGTAAATTGCGCAAAGAATTGAGCAGCCAAAAATGAAGTGGTATTTGTATTGTAAAAACGCTGTTTTTTTTTAAATGAATACAACAGGAATGGCTTAGTCCCCCTTGGAAATTCAATGTGCTGGAGCGATAGCATTAAAATGTATATGCAGCAGCAGTGGACGCATATGGACTTCAGATCCAATACCCCAAAAAATCAGAAATAGAACATTAAGAGAAGCAGTTCTTAGACAAGCTGAGACACCCCACAAAAAAAAATGTATAAAAAATCAGTTCTTCAGTAAACAATCAGCCGTGGCAGCACCTTCCCTGATCAGTACAGTGAGGCGGTTGAGCTCCCAGCGTCGCGCCCGGACTTATTAGTGCGGTTTACGTCACAGAATCCCGCCGGTCTCTGATTGGGGTTCATCTCTGCACATGTCATGCAGGCTATGCCCTTCTTCCTCCCAGAGTGCTTTGCCCCATGAACGCCATGTGCTCGCAGCCATTTTATCAAATCAAAGCACAAATTCGTTCACGCGAAGTACCCCAAACTTCGACTTCGTTCAGAGCCGAAGTTTTCCTGAAATTCTAAACGAATTCCACTTCGTTAGAATCAATTCGCCCATCTCTAACTACATGTATGAAAACTGTCTAGTTCTAAGATGTTCTTTGTTGCCCATAGCAACCAATCAGAGCTCCCCTTTAATTTCATATAGTGCTGTGAAAAAATGTAAGGGTGGCTCTGATTGGTTGCTATGGGCAACAAAGAAAGTCTTAGACCTAGACAGTTTTCATACATGTGGCCCCAAGTTTTTGAGAATGATAAAAACAAAGATGTTAAATGCTATATATTTTTTTATTGTTTATATGCAAAAATAAGCATATTTTAAATAGCCTTCATTAAAACTTTGTACCCTTTTGTTGCAGCAGAGTCTCTGTAGCTCCTGTACATAGCTGGCTTTCCTGTTACTCCTGACATAACAATACATTTCTCCTGAGTTGGCTCTGTGCTCTAGTCCTCCTTTCTTTCAATGTTAGATATGGAACTTTGGAGGAAGAGGAGATTGTACCAGGCATATTATAGTGTAAAGAGGGGAAAAAGCATCCAAACCTTCAGGGAGGGCAGATCATACAGTAATGTATCATAGTATAAATAGGGAGTAAGGCACACACCAATCTACAGGGGGATGGGGCGAATCACACATTCTCAGCATCACTGTCTCAGTTCAAGGGAGAGTAGATCCATCATGAGCTCTTAAAGAAAAAGCATTATAGCTAGGGAACACAACAACTTTTTGGACATGTAAGACGTGCCCTAAGCAAATTTGTATTTAAATTGTACTACTTATGTTAATTTTTAGTACTAATATTTTTTCTTCCAAGGTTCCTGACAAAGTGTTGTTAGACAAAATCCTACTATATAAGTAAGACATTATGAAGGCTATGAAGGCTGAGAAAAGATAAGGCTAAGTCCACACAGCACACGAAAACAGTTGGATTTTTGGCGGTTATAGCTTTTTGAAACTGCTGAAAATCCAACCGTTTAGCAAGACAGTAGAGTTTAATAGAAAAAACGACCTATAGTCTACACAGGTCATATTTCTAAGCTCGTTTTATGGTGCTGATGGATTTAGGAACATATTGTATAATCGGCATTTTGCCATCAGTTTCCCACACAATCAATTGTATGGGCTGATGGCAAACGAATAAGAACCAACCGCGGTTTTTACGAAAACAGTGCCAAAAACGCGGTCGTGCATTGGACAAAAGCTGTCGACTTTCTGACGGTTTTTGTCCTATGCTCTGTGTTTCGAGCCGAAAGTCCATTCTCAAATGTGTGAACATCTTGGAAGGGTATTGCTGGGGATATTTATTTGTGTTGAAAATCAAAAGTTAATTGATTTTGCAAAGAGTTCAACCGAGAGCCGTCAAAAAGACAAGTATAACAGGAAAATTATGAGAGCTGAGAGGGCAGACAAAGCAGAGAGATAGTGGAAGCTGAGTAGGACAATACTTGCTGCTGAGTTTGTCAGGAAGGGTGAAAGCTACTGAAGTGAGTTGAGCAACATCTGAAACAGTCATATTTGGCTTATTTAGTGGGGCCTATCCCTTTACAGAGGAAAGTTTGGCCTAAGAGCCAGAGTTTAGAGAGAACAGTGAGGCTACAAACCATACAACTTGACACACTGCTGTCACAAGGGATATGTTCCCCGTAACTATTTGATCAAGCCTTAACCATTCCTCTACCCTGTATGTTGTGTAAGAGTCGTTCTATTGTGGAAAACTGTTTATCAGTATTGAAACCCTCCCAGACAACCACTGTATGATTTGCACCTCTAAAGAAATAAAAGTTACTGCATTTGAACCTCTTTGTGTCCAGCCTGTTCCTTCAGTGATGCTCCTCAGAGGAACTAAGGTCTCACCTTGCCTACCAATTATCCTACACAGATACAGCAAGCATGTACTACTAGAAGAGACAAAGTCTTATGAGAAAGTCTAAGGGCGACATGTATGACCGCGCTTTTTGCCTGTTTTTTGGCGTAACCTGCGCCTCACCGGCCCGAATCCCTTGTCGGACGCAGGGATGCGGTGTTAGGCGCAGCGTTCACCACTTTCAGCTGCGCCCCGCATGAAGGGGTGTGTAATGGGCGCGGTGTGGGCGTTCCGGGGCGGGACGCGGCGCGCTCGAAAACGCCGAGGCATGTCCCGATCGCGAGTCGGCAAAGTGCGGCGCATTGCAGGGCTCGGCAGCTCGACAGGCAGAACTGGTTGATTCTGGTATAAATGATCCAGCGGAGGCGAAGTGAAGCGAGAACGGAACATGAGAGGAAACCTATAGAAGATCGCAAGAGAAATCTCGGCTCTCAGCTCCGTGCGGCATGATTCCAAAAAAATCGCCTTTATTAGGTGTAAAACATTATCAGAGCTCAAACCTAATAAAAAAAAAATAAAATAAAAAAATCACTTTCCAAAAATCTAGGGAAAGGGCTACATTTAGGAATTAGGATCTTGGAAATTGCCGGGAAATACAGTAATTCAAATTCTGTAAGCTATTCTGATTGGTCGGCAGAAACCAGCCAATCAGAATAGGAGTGACAGGGACCCATTCTAACCTATGGAGAACTATTGACCAATCATATTCAAAGGCGGGACAGTTCAAAATACAGTAAAAAGGGCAGAAAGAGCTGATTGGTTGAGCTAGCGGGGGCTTGGCTATCTCAGCCAATCAGAATAGGAGCGACAGGGACCCATTATACCCTATGGAGAAGTTTTGACCAATCAAATTCAAAGGCGGGACAGTTCGAAATACAGTAAAAATGCAGAAAAGAGCTGATTGGGTGAGGTAGCGGGGGCTTGGCTATCCCAGCCAATCAGAGCGCGAGCTACTTGTCCCATTGTTGTCTATGGAGAGATCGGGGCAATGAAATCTCGGCTCTCAGCGCCGTGCGGCATGCAGTTTGATTTAAAAAAAATCATTTTTATTAGGTGTAAAATATTATCTGAAAAAGCGCTGAAACCTTCTGTAAACATAAATCAATCAAATCCCTAACAACGCGTTTGTCGCTGAGTCCGGCGCTACATCGGGAATTGCAATATAGAGAATTGCCGGGAAATACAGTAATTCAAATTGTTTAAGCTCTTCTCATTGGTCGGCATAAACCAGCCAATCAGAATAGGAGCGACAGTGGGGCCCCTTCTAACCTATGGAGGAGTATTGACCCAATCAGAATAGGAGCGACAGGGACCATTTAACCTATGGAGAAATATGACCAATCATATTCAAAGGCGGGCAGTTCAAAATACAGTAAAAGGCAGAAAAGAGCTGATTGGTTGAGCTAGCGGGGGCTTGGCCCATCCGGCAATCAGAGCGCGAGCTACTTTCTCATGAAGTTCTATGGGGAAAAGAAATGCAGAGCGAGCTCTGTTTGTGATTGGCTAATTTAAAAGAGGCACGGTTATATGGACCAATGGGAGAACGAGCGACGATCTTATGGGTTTTCGAATGCAATCTGGAATAAAACTGTACATGGCCGAAATCAAATGATAAGACTCCTGAAGTTGTGCCGATCTGTATATAAAATAAACAATAATATGGGGGTAACGAAAAAAAAATATTCAATAAAATCATTTTTATTTCTTTATTTTTGTTACACCCATACTATTGATCCTGAATTTATTGAATTAATATTTTTTTTTCTTTACCCCCATATTATTGATCATTTTATATACAGATCGGTACAACTTCTGGAGTCTTTCATTTGATTTCGGCCATGTACAGTTTTATTCCCGATTGCATTAGAAAACCCATAAGAGCGCGCTCGTTCTCCCATTGGTCAAATAACCGCGCCTCTTTTAATTAGCTAATCAAAACAGAGCTCGCTCTGCATTTCTTTTCCCATAGAACTCTATGAGAAAGTAGCTCGTGCTCTGATTTGGGCCAGGTAGCCCAAGCCCCCCCTAGCTAACCAATCGCTTTTTTCTGCCTTTTTATTTATTTGAACTGTCCCGCCCTTTGAATTTGATTGGTCAATATTTCTCCATAGTTTAGAATGTTGTCCCTGTGCTTCTATTCTGATTGGTCAATACTCCCCCATAGGTTAGAATGGGCCACTATCGCTCCTATTCTGATTGGTGGTTTATGTTTGACCAATGAAAAGAGCTTACGAATTTGAATTACTGTATTTCCCGGCAATTCTCTATATCGCAATTCCTGATGTAGCGCCGGTTTCCAGCGAAAAATGCGTTGTTGTGGGATTTAATTGATTTATGTTTATAGAAGGTTTCAGCTCTTTTTCAGAGAATATTTTACACTTAAAAAAATGATTTTTTTAAATTATACTCCATGCCGCACAGCACTGAGCGCAGAGATTTCATTGCCCCCATCTCTCCATAGACTACAATGGGACAAGTAGCTCGCGCTCTGATTGGCTGGGATAGCCAAGCCCCCGCTAGCTCACCCAATCACCCTCTTTTCTGTATTTTTACTGTTTTTTGATCTGCCCCGCCTTTGATTTTGATTTGGTTCTAACTCCTCCATAGGTTTTTAATGGGTCCCTGTCGCTCCTATTCTGATTGCCGAGATAGCCAAGCCCCCGCTAGCTCAACCAATCAGCTCTTTTCTGCCTTTTTACTGTTTTTTCGAACTGTCCCGCCTTTGATTTGGTCGGTTTCTAACTTCTCCATAGGTTATAATGGGTCCCTGTCGCTCCTATTCTGATTGGCCGAGATAGCCAAGCCCCGCTAGCTCAACTTTCAGCTCTTTTCTGCATTTTTCTGTATTTTGAACTTTCCCCCTTTGATTTTGATTGGTCCAAATTTTCTCCATAGGTTTTAATGGTTCACTGTCGCCCCTATTTTGTTGGTGGTTTCTGCAGACCAATCAGAATAGCTTACGAATTTGAAATTACTTTTATTTCCGGCAATTTAAAAATATCCAAATTCCGATATTGCGCCGTTCTGGATTTTGGAAAGTGATTTTATCTATGTATTTTTTAGTAGTTTTGAGCTCTTTTTCTGATAATGTTTGACGCCTTTATAAAGGCAATTTTTTGATTCATACTCAGCACGGACATCTTTAATGATTTCTCGCTGTTTTCCAGCCTGTCTCGAATTGGAATACATGTGAGGCGCAGTCCCCTTTTGGGAGCTAAGTCCCGCATGCGCCCCCCACACTGGCGAGGCGGGGAACTGTTCCCCGCACGTATGAGCGCTCCTCCTCAGATAGCGAATCTTAGGCGCAGCCCCGCACTGCGCCCAAGTTCCCGCACTGCGCCCCACACACTGGTGAGGCGCGGCGGACTTTACATGATATGTATGAGCGCACTATCTTGGGCGGCGAATGTTGGGCGCAGCCCCGCACTGCACCTAAGTCCCGCACCTCGCCTCACACACTGGCGAGGTGCGGCGGACTTTACACAGTATGTTAGAGCGCGCCCCAGCGTTGACATAAATCAGGCGCAAATTTCGCCGGAAAACTGGCGAAAAGGTGCGCCCCGACGTGGCGAGCCTCATACATGTCGCCCTAAAACATTAAACATTTCTGAAAATAAATGAAGCAATGGAGTTTAAACTAGGTGAGCAATGTGCTTGCCAAATAGAGCCTGTACTTTTTTTTTTTTTTTTACAATCTTTTAATTTACAGAACTTAAAATATGTGATAATAAACGTGAGTTAATCTATTGGAAAGAAGGGATATCAACAGCAGCTTTAACCCCTTAGCTATATACCGTATATTTCAGACTATAAGACACACCGGACCAAAAGATGCAGCTAGGTTTTAGAAAAGGAAAATAGGGAAAAAAATAATTTGAAACAAAAAGTGTTGGCGGAAGTGTAGTTTTTATTGGTACCATTTTGGAGGTTGACTTTTTGATCACTTTTTGTTACTTTTTTTGGGAACATGAAATGACCAAATAAACCGTAATTTTGGCATTTGGAATTTTTTATTTTCTACAGTGTTCAGCGTACGGGATAAATGATACATCTTAATATGTCAAATTGTACAAATGTGTAATTGTGTGTAACTTTTTATTTTTAAAAATGACAAAAGGGGGTAATTTAAACTTCATTTATTTTTTACTTTAATACTTAGTGCACTATACTATACACACATAAATACACATACACTATTTCTTATACATATGTACACTATAATACACTATAATGTAGTGTACATATGTATATGTAGTGCATATCTAATAATAATAATCTTTATTTATATAGTGCCAACAAATTCCGCAGCACTTTACAATGTAGAGGGTATAATTACAAACACAAGACAGACGTTACACAGTGAAAGCTACTTACAGGTGAGACACAAGGAGTGAGGGCCCTGCCCACAAGAGCTTACAATCTATGAGGGTGCCTGGGGGAGACAAAGGGGGAGAAGTGCTAAATTTACAATGGTCCAGCCATGTTTTATAAATAAGGGGGAGGTTTACATAAAAATTGGGTGAACCTGCCACCCTGACAGTACATCTATATATCACAAGGCATTATGGGAAAGGGGCTGAGAAGCCCACAGCGCCCTTTGTTGGTTGTAACAAATCTTCAATTTGCTTTTGACCCACCGAGTCTTGAGAAAGCAAAAAGGATTTTTTAGCCAAGCCAGTATCTCTCATCTACAGACAACGCTGTTTCGGGATTTTTGTCCCTCTTCAGTGCAGAGTAGAGAAGATACTGGCTGGCTGTGTGGGAGGCATCGGGTAGCTCAGGAAGGGAAGATCTCTCCTTAAGGAGAGCACCGAACGAACGGCTTGTAGAGTTTTTGTTTTGCCTTTTCGCCCTCTACTTAGCATCTGCAGATCACAAGGCATTATGGGAAAGGGGCTGAGAAGCCCACAGCGCCCTCTGTTGGTTGTAACAAATCCTCAATTTGCTTTTGACCCACCGAGTCTTGAGAAAGCAAAAAGGATTTTTTAGCCAAGCCAGTATCTCTCATCTACAGATACTGGCTTGGCTAAAAAATCCTTTTTGCTTTCTCAAGACTTGGTGGGTCAAAAGCAAATTGAGGATTTGTTACAACCAACAGAGGGCGCTGTGGGCTTCTCAGCCCCTTTCACATAATGCCTTGTGATATGCAGATGCTAAGTAGAGGGCGAAAAGGCAAAACAAAAACTCTACAAGCCGTTCGTTCGGTGCTCTCCTTAAGGAGAGATCTTCCCTTCCAGTACATCTATATACAGATAAGTGCCTGTGATTGCCCTAGTGTAGGGAGTGACAAATATGTGTGATAGAAGGTGTGGGTTAGCAATTAGGGATCTTGGTAGGCCTGCCTAAGAAGATGTATTTTCAGGACACTCTTAAAACTGCTAAGGCTAGGATTGTGCCTGATGGTAAGTGGTAGGATGTTCCAGAGAATGGGTGCAACACGTGTCAAATTTTGAAGACGGGCATGGGAGGTTCGGATGATTGTGGTCTGTAGACTGATGTCCGCAACTGAGCGGAGAGAGCGGGCAGGGTGGTAGACAGAGATGAGGGAGGAGATGTATGGGGGTGCAGCGCTGTGGAGAGCTTTATGGGTGAGAGTGATTAGTTTATGTTGTATTCTGTACTGGATGGGCAACCAGTGCAGTGACTGACACAGGGTAGAGGCATAAGTATAGCAGCTGGAAAGAAAGACAAGCCTGGCTGCTGCATTCAGGACAGATTGGAGAGGGGAGAGTTTGCAGAGTGGGAGTCCGATAAGCAGGGAGTTACAGTAGTCAAGACGAGAAAGAATAAGTGTGACAATGAGAGTTTGAGCTGTTTCCACAGTGAGAAAAGGACAGATTCTGGAGATGTTCTTGAGGTGCAGGGGACAGGAGCAGACATGGGATTGGATATAGGGGGTGAAGGGCAGATCAGAGTCTAGTATAACCCCAAGATAACGGGCCTGCTGCCTTGGAGTTATATTGCTACCACACACTGAGAGAGAAATAGTAGATGGGGATTGGTTAGTAGATGGGGGAAAAACAAGAAGTTCAGTTTTAGTGTGGTTTAGTTGGAGATAGAGACAGGACATGATGCCAAAGACAGTGGACAGGCAGTCACTGGTGTTTTGTAGCAGGGCTGGAGTGAGGTCTGGGGAAGAGGTGTGTAATTGGGTGTCATCAACATAGAGATGGTACTGGAAGCCAAATCTACTGATGGTTTGGCCAATAGGGGCTGTATAGATTGAGAAGAGGAGTGGACCAAGAACCGAACCCTGAGGGACCCCAACAGGAAGAGGGAGAGGAGAAGAAGTAGAATCTGAAAATGAGACACTGAAGAAGCGGTCAGAGAGGTAGGAAGAGGACCAAGAGAGAGCGGTGTCCTGGAGGCCAATGGCACGGAGCATGCTGAGGAGAAGATGGTAATCAACCGTGTCAAAGGCTGCAGAGAGATCCAGTAGAACCAACAATGAGTATTTACCCTGAGATTTAGCAGTGTGGAGGTCATTAGAGACTTTAACTAGAGCAGTTTCTGTGGAGTGTAAAATGCGGAAACCTGATTGAAAAGGATCGAGAAGAGAATTGTCAGAGAGATAGTGGATTAAGCGAGAGTAGACCAAGCATTTCAGGAGTTTAGAGATGAAGGGCAGGTTAGAGACTGGTCGGTAGTTGGCAGCGCAGGATGGGTCCAGAGTGGGCTTTTTTAGTAAAGGGGTTACAGAAGCCTGTTTGAAGGAGGATGGAAAGATCCCAGTGGAGAGAGAGGTTGAAGATTACAGTAAGGTGAGAGATGATAGCTGGAGAAATGGACTGGACAAGGTGGGAGGGAATGGGATCACTAGAGCAGGTGGTGTAGCGAGCAGACAAGAGAAGTCTGGATACTTTTTCTTCTGTTGTTGGGTCAAGGGCTGAGAGCAGACTAGAGGACGTGCGGTAGGGGATGGGTGGGATATTAATAGAGGATGTGCGGGGAAGGACATGATTGATATTATTTGGGGATTGCGATGTGATGTTTTGCTGGAATCTGTCAATTTTGTCTTTAAGGTGAGTGGCCAGGTCTTCAGCACAGAGGTCAGACACCGGAGCCTGAGCTTTGGGCCTGAGGAGGGAGTGGAAGGTATTAAACAGGTGTTTTGGGTTGTTGTGTAAGGTTGAGATAAGGGAGGTGAAATATTTTTGTTTGGCACAATGCAGGGCAGTGTGGTAAGTCCTGAGCATGAATTTATAGTGGAGAAGGTCTGCAGGTAGCTTTGACTTTCTCCACAGATGCTCAGCACACCTGGAACATCGCGTCTGAAAGCGAGTCTGAGGCGTGTGCCATGGCTGCGGGCGTCTTACTCTGGTGGTGCGGTGTGTAAGTGCCAATTTGTCCAGGGTGGTTGAGAGAGTTTCATTTTAACATTTGACAGCCAGGTCAGGACAGGAGAAGGAGTAGATTGGGGGGGAGTGAGGACTGTATGGTGTCTGTGAGTTCCTGGGTGTTAATGGGGCAGATATTTCTGAATGGGTGAAGGGCAGGTGTGTCCAGAGAGGGCTGAGAATTATTGATAGTAAAAGAGATAAGGTTATGATCAGAGAGAGCATAAGGAGATTTAGTGAGGTTAGAAATTGATGCGAGACGACAGAAGACCAGATCAATAGAGTTCCCATCCTTGTGGGTGAGAGAGTCTGTAAACTGCGAGAGGCCAAGGGAAGAGGTTACTGAAAGAAACTGAGAGGCAGAAGGAGACATGGGATCATCAATTGGGATGTTGAAATCACCCATGATGAGTGTGGGCATTTCAGAAGAGAGGAAATAAGGGAGCCAGGCAGCAAAATGATCCAGAAACTGGTGGGGAGAGCTGGGGGATGGGGGAGGGGAGTGGGGTGGGGGGAAGGGCTATACACAACCACAAGTCTAAAGGAAAATGGCCAGAAGAGTCTGAGGGTGTGGACCTCAAAGGAGGGGAATAACCTGATAAGTGCAGTGTGGCGAAAGAAGCATGCCAACTCCTCCGGCCTGTTCTCAGGTCTGGGTGTGGGTGAAGTGTAGGCCGCCATAGGTGAGGACAGCAAGGGAAGCGGTGTCAGAGTGCTGGAGCCATGTTTCTGTGGAAAAGGCCAGCAGGTTGAGTGAATGAGAAAGAAACAGGTCATGAACAGCAGTGAGTTTGTTGCCAACAGATCGGGCGTTCCACAGAGCACATTTAAAAGGGGCAGAAAAAGACGTACAGAGAATAGCAAGCAGGTTAGCAGGGTTTCTATGGGAGGCAGAGGAGGAGGTGGGATGAGTAGTAAAGGAAGGAGGACCAGGGTTGGAGAGATGTCTCCGGCAGCAAGAAACAGGAGAATGAAAAGCGACAGCAGATGGTTAAGTGATGTGTATGAGCGCCGCTTGTGTGGCACTATGCAAGCTGGTGATTTGTGGTAGTTAGAAAGGGAGAACAGTGCGTGAGAAGTATACATGGGTGAGGGGAGGAGAGAGGAGCTGATATGGATAAAATTGTCAGGGGGTGAGACTAGATGGTACAGTAGAAGGGAGATGGCTGCAAGGTAGACAGCAATAGTGAGCATGGTGTATGAGGTGTGGACTCTAAAGATAGATACTCACAGAAAAGCGATCCTTCTGGCCCCCTTATGCTCACTTCTGTCCCATTTCGGTCCTATTTCTTCAAATCACTTACAATCTATCACTTTCAAATCTAGCAGTTTCAAATCATGCACTACTATAGATGTTAGATTGACCGATGGTCAGATTGACTTCAGGTCTTGAAGTTATAGTGTGCTATCAGCAGCTCATTCATATCATCTGGGAACTCAGATGTCGTAAATGGGTAGAGTTACAAATGGCCCTTCACAGAGAACAGACTTCAATGTAAGGTTTGGGATCAAATGGCTCAAACAAATAAACACAAATAATTATGGAACACAGAGCTGGGATGCTATATCTTCAAACACCTATCATTCAAATGCACAATATAATACAACAGATATTGCAATGGGGTGGCTGAGGATTGTAGTTCACAAACGTACCATTCAAATACACAATATAATACAACAGGTATTGCAATGGGGTGGCTGAGGATTGTAGTATATATGTAGTAGTATATATTATAGTGTACATATGTATAAGAAATAGTGCTTATATACTGTATATAATACACACTAAGATATATGCAATATTTGTAATGCATACAGTTGAAACCAGAAGTTTATTGGCAACATCTGAGTTAATCAGAGACTCACCTGTGGATGTATTTTAAAGCACACCAGAAACACACCGCATCTGTGTGTAATCAGTCACAAGAAATCAAACAAGATAGCAGGAAGAGAGTTGTAGACTTGCATAAGTCTGGATCAGCCTTGGGTACAATTTCCAGATACCTGAAGGTGTCTCGTTCGTCTGCACAAACAATTAGATACAAGTACAAACAAGATGGGAATGTCCAGTCATAATACCGCTCAGGAAGGAGACGGGTTCTGTGTTTTAGAGATGAGCCTGCTTTGGTCCAACATGTGCATATCAACCAAAGAACAGAAGCAAAAGACCTTGTGAATATGCTGGCAGAAGCTGGTAAGATTGTGTTATTTTACACAGTGAAACGAGTACTGTATAAACAAGGGCTGAAATGCCACACTTCCAGGAAGAATCCAATACACTAAAATAATCATATAAAAGCCAGATTAATTATTGTAAAAGAACACAAAATTAATGACCTCGATTTTTGGAGACATGTCCTGTGGTCTGATGAAATTAAAATTGAACTGCTTGGCCATAATGGCCATCGTTACGTTTGGAGGAAAAAGGGAGAAGCATGGAAGCCTAAGAACACCATCCCAGCTGTGAAACCCAGGGGTGACAGCAGATGTTGTGGGGTTGTTTTGCTGCAGGAGAGACTGGTGCACTTCACAAAATAGATGTCGTCATGAGGAAAGAAGATTATGTGGCAATACTGAAGCAACATCTCAAGACATCAGTCAGGAAGTTAAAACTTGGGCGGAAATGGGTCTTCCACATGGACAATGACCAAACTGGTTACAAAGTGGCTTAAGGATAACCAAGTCAATGTTTTGGAGTGGCGATCACAAAGCCCTGATCTCAAGCCTATTGAACATTTATGGGCAGAGCTGAAAAGGCAGGTGTGAGCAAGGTGACCTACAAACATGGCGCAGTTATTATTATTATTATTTATTTTAAAGCGCCATTGATTCCAGGGCGCTGTACATTCGAGGGGGTTACATACATTACATAAGTCAAACGAGTACAGTGATAAGGGATAATGACAATTGGCACGACAGAGGGAGAGAGGACCCTACCCGCGAGGGCTTACAATCTACAAGGAGGGGGAAAGAGACAGGAGGTGAGGGGCAGACATGTCTGTGGAGGAAGTAGTGACAAGTTTAGTGAAGGTTATAGGCAAGCCTGAAGAAATGGGTTTTCAGGTTGCTTTTGAAGCTGGTGAAAGTGGAGGAGAGTCTGATGTGTTGGGGCAGTTGATTCCAGAGTGTGGGTGAAGCACGGGAGAAGTCTTGGAGACGGTTGTGTGAGGAGCTGATAAGGGGAGAGCAGAGGAGAAGGTCTGTGAGGAGCGGAGAGTGCGTGGGGGGAGATATTTGTGAAATTAGGGCAGAGATGTATGGAGGGAGAGGTCATGAGAGCCTTGTAGGTCATGGTTAGTAGCTTGAAATGAATTCGCTGGGAATATGGGAAGCCAGTGAAGGGAATTGGCAGAGGGGAGAGGCAGAGGAGTAGCGAGGAGAGAGGTGGATAAGACGGGCAGCAGAGTTAAGGATGGATTGGAGGGGAGCGAGGGTGCTAGCTGGGGGGCCACAGAGAAGGATGTTGCAGTAGTCTAGGCGGGAGATGACAAGGGCATGGACCAGCATTTTTAGTGAGTGTCATTGCCGATGAATGAGCGGATGCGAGAGATTTTTTTCAGGTGGAGGCGGCAGGCAGAGGTGAGGGTTGGGATGTGTGGTTTGAAATATAAAGCAGAGTCTAGGATTACCCCAAGACAGCGGACTTGTGGGACCGGTGAAAGTGTAGAGCCGTTGACTGTAATAGAGAGATCAGGGGCAGAGGTAGAGTTGGACGGTGGAAAGATGATGAGTTCTGTTTTCTCCACATTTAGTTTTAGGAGACGTGATGAGAAGAAGGAGGAAATGGAGGACAGACAGTCAGGGATCCGGGAGAGTAGAGAAGTGACATCTGGGCCAGAGATGTAGAGTTGGGTATCATCAGCATACAGGTGGTAATGAAAGCCATGTGAGGCTATGAGCTGACCGAGGCCAAGGGTGTAGATAGAGAAGAGTAGTGGACCCAGGACTGACCCTTGGGGGACACCAACAGAGAGTTGCCGGGGGGAGGAGGCGGAGCAAGAATGAGAGATGCTGAAAGTCCAATCAGTGAGGTACGAGGAGATCCAGGAAAGAGCCAAGTCCGTGATGCCAAGGGAGGAGAGGATTTGTAGCAGGAGGGAATGGTCGACAGTGTCAAAGGCAGAGGACAGGTCCAAGAGGAGGAGCACAGAGTAGTGGCATGAGGCTTTAGCAGTTACTAGATCATTAGTGACTTTGGTTAGGGCAGTTTCGGTAGAGTGGTGGGGTCGAAAACCAGATTTGTAGTGGGTCAAGAAGAGAGTTGGAGGAGAGGTGGGAGGACAGCTGAAGATAGACGTGCTGCTCGTGGAGTTTGGAAGCAAAAGGGAGCAGTGAGATGGGGCAATAGTTGGACAGAGAAGAGGGGTCAAGGGTTGTTTTTTTTAGGATTGGAGTGATAGTAGCATGTTTAAAGGCAGAAGGGAAGATGCCAGAGGTTAGTGATAGATTGAAGAGATGGGTGAGTGCTGGGATGATAGAAGCACTGAGGTCTGGGATGAGGTGGGATGGCAGTGGGTCAAGACTACAGGTAGTGAGGTTGGATTTGGACAGTAAGGAGGGGAAGCAAGTTAAGGGGGAAGAGCAGGTTGCAAGGGTAAGGGAGGAATGGGCCAAATTCCTACCAACTATTGTGAGAAGCTTGTGGAAGGATATCCAAAATGTTTGACCCAAGTTATACAGTTTAAGGGCAATGCTACCAAATACTATGGAAATGTGTGTAAACTTTTGACTTTGCAGAAAGTAATAAAAATGCCTTAAACATTCTCTCTCATTATTCTGGCATTTGGCAAATATAAATAATCTTGGTTCCTAATTGACCTAAAATGGGTAAGGTTTATTCTGATTTCATGTCAGATAGTGAAAAAAACATGCATATGTGTCTTTTTATATACTGTATGTAAACTTCTGGTTTCAACTGTATGTACACTATACTATTAACCCCAGTCACAGATCAGGGCTGTCTCCCACAGGGATTATACAGTGTATGCTCTTACTTCTTGTATTCTTCTCCTCAGCATTCAATATACTGGGGAACACGTCTTCCTTTGCAGTCATTGTAGCTGTTAAGCTGCAGGGACTGCTGGGACTTGTAGTTTTCTTTTGTTCCTCCTCTCTCCCTGACACTAGCTGTACCTTTTAGCTCCCCTTCTGTTAATTTCTCTAGCCTGCTGGTGTTTGTGACTGGAGGGATGGAGGAAGGTTATGGACAGGGGCAGAAGGGACCTCCTGCAGCTTCCTGGCACTGTGTATGCACAGGACTCTTATTCCCTGCACACTGCTTTGAGCTGTGTCCAGCCGACCCTGACTCTGCACCGACTGTGCAGGGGAGGAGGCAGCTGCGGAGAAATGAAGGTAACAGCTTCTCCCTGCCGTGAGTGAAACAGCAGCCATTGCCGCAGCGTCTGAAATACCATTAACCGTACACCTATTACTACATTCAGACTATAAGACGCACTATAGTCCGAAAAATACGGTAAATGTTTACCATAATGTTCAAACTGTAGCTTTCATGTTACATGTTACCATCATGCTTTTGTCAAATCACTCGCACCCCAGGGAGGGCAACCAATTGATGTACAGCAGCCTTCCCCAGATTTATGATTCTGTGAAAACCTATAAGGAACTACAGGCAGTCCCCGGGTTACAAACGGAATAGAGACTGTAGGTTTGTTCTTAAGTTTTTGTTTTTTTTTTTTAGTTTTGGATAATGCAGGGAAGGGTTTTTACATTTGTTTTGCAGTCTGTGCCCCTGTTAAGAAGATTTCACCTCATGTGCTGCTGTGGCATGCTGGAACTTGTCAATCCACAGCTACTATCTACTGTGGAACATGGAACTACAAGTGCCAGCATGCCCCATAAGTCTCCGTCTGTAACTAAGGGACAGATGTAAGTCGGAATGGTGTAATTCGGGGACTGCCTGTATTGCCATGATAAAATGGTTTTCCTATTTGGCTATATTTACAGAGCCTGTTCTTCACAGCTAGCTTTAGGCTCCTACTTTCTATTCAGGGTGTTTGTGGTTTTATAGCAGATTGTAACGTTTCAGCCCTGCTATTCCTAGGTTAACATGTTAAAGAAACATTGGTTATGGAGGGGTTGTAACAATACAGCACAATGCTCTAGAGCGCTGAAGGGTTAACGTTTGTCAGTAACAAAAATAAATAGGCTCCTGTGCAGCCACCATCTCGGCCATTGCTGCTAGAGCAGAAAAAAGGAGGTTGGCTACCTAGGTAAAAAAGAAGGAGGTAAGAACTGTTCTAGCTCTGAAATGAAGCAAAATCAGAACAGCAATGTCTTTTGTAATAAAGATAAAGTATCTAGTACTTTGGCTGGCCATTTCTTTGAGGCACTGTGGCTGGTTGTTCTGTGGGGGCACTCTGACCACCTTTGTGTTTGTTTGTTAAGGTTCAAGCAACACATACCTATAAGGCTTTCTTTGTTGCCTATAGCACCAATCAGAACTCACCTTTAATTTCATATAGTGCTCTGAAAAAATGAAAGGGGAGCTCTGATTGGTTGCTGTGGGCAACAAGGAAAGTCTTAGACCTAGACAGATTTCATACATGAGGCCCTATGTCTCCTCTATTTATATATTTTGCCCAAAATAAGAAACTTTTACATGGTTTTCTTTATGGCCATATTCACACGGCCTATTTTGGGACGTATTTCAGTCCGTAATTTGCGCCGTACTGCGTGAATTACGGGCTGAAATACGTCCCGGTCATTACGGTAATCCACAGTTCTCATAGAGAACTATGGATTACGTCTCCTCTCCCCGGTCACACAATACGGCGAGTGGGGAGAGAAGTGACATGCTACTTATTCACGGCGTATACGGGCTGCCTGTACCGGCCTGTAGTGGCTACCAATCAATATTCTGCATCGGATTTATGTTTACTAGCTCTGTAGACTGTTTGCTGTTTTTCCAGTTTTGTTGTAGGAGTCAAGACTAGCCCTGTTTGCAAGCTGTTCTCACAATATGTTAAATGAATAGAACTGTCTCTTATTATTTAGTAACTCTATGCAAACCAGTATCTTCTCCCACCTTATTAACCATTTTTCCCTTACACAACTCACATACTATATTGCTGCAAGTCGTCCATTTGCAGAATGCTGAAACTGAACTCCATATGCAGTCTTCAGCTGTGCATTCTGAGAATGTTACCCTCATTTGTTTTGTTAATTTAATTTGCTAACTGAAGTTTATGCCTTATGCTTATTAAACTTGAAAGCACATAGCTTGGATTAGTTTAATTTATGATTTAAACATTCTTATGTTTCAAAAGTAAATTAAAACCAGAAAGCATAATGTCAAAACTATAAAGTGCTGCAGGTTTGAAATCAAATTTCGAAAACAGAAAGGTTGAAGAATTACATATATTATTTTGGATGACATAATTTGTTTTCCATTCAGATTTTTTTGTGCTCTGCAGGCTAAATTTAAAAACTGTGCAAACATTGGTTAAAATATTTCCATGACATAGAAAAGTAGAAAAACACCATGGTGGTTTTACTGTTAACAAAGTAATATAGTCCTCTGCTGTCTGACCTTTGTCTTGGAACCTATACACTACTTGTGGCTTTAGACCCAATAATTAATGGATGTATTAATTTTATTAGCACACAAGAAATAAAGGGTCATTCTCACCACAATGATTAGCTTTAAACATGTAGGCAAAGGTGGATATAGACTGTCAAAAATATTGCCGGTCTTATTTTACTTCATTTCAGAGATAGAGGAGATCTTATAACCTGCTTGTGTACAGAAGCTTCCCTAGGTTACCAACCATCTCTCTTTGCTATCACTGCTTCAGCTGCCCTGGCTGACCATGGAGATGTCACTCCCTGCTGTGTGTTTTTAGTAGCATTGGAGCTTGTTTATCTATGTTATTGATAAACTTTAATCTTTTCGAGCTGTGTAGCCTTCTGCCCTACTGTTTAAACCTTTCAATTAGCAATGTCTCTGTAACAGGCTCAGCTGTTAATTAGCAGAGCTGATTTGTCAGTCACTGCTGTAGAACTACCCACAACCTAACCAAGAAGAGAGATCCTGAACCTGGCTGTGAAGAGCAGGCTCTGTGAAACAGCATAATGAGAACTCCCTTTAAGGTTTTCTTAGACCACATCTAAAACTGATTTGTGTATAAAAAGTAAATCTTTCCTTTTCACTTTTAGTTTAAAATTTTTGTTAAGGCTGCTATAGACTTAAAAACAATCTGTCAGTTGGTTTATGCTGCCCTATCTGATAGCAGCATATGTGACTGGGAGAGAAAATGAGCTCTGTGATATATAGGTTTATATGATTTGGAGCAGGATTTCTGAGTAAAAAGCAGACAAAATACTAATAGGACCCCTTAAATGATAGTGGCAGTCCTGCTTATCCATATATAGTGATTGACAGCTTTCCCTGCATCAGTGTGTACAGATCAAACTGTCAATCACTGTACGTGGGAGGGGTAAGCAACACTTTCACTTTCTGTTGCATTTTGTTTCTCTGCTTTTTTCTCAAAAATTCTGCTCCAAATCATATAAACCTATATATCACAGCTCTTAGCTTCTATCCTGCAATCACATCCTGCTCTCAGGGTAGCATAGAAAAACTGACAGGTTCCCTTTAAGCACTAACTTTTACCACAATCAACACTGATAGAGTTTCCATTGCTGTTTATCCAACTCTCTGTTAGTGATCTGGCCTGTATTCTGGAATCTAAATTTAGTATACAGAATATTTTGCTTAAGCATTGTATTGAAGGTGCCTGTTGTAAGTGGTAAACTATATAACAGACTAACAAATGCCTCATTTTAAATAAAAAGTATGGGACAAATTGTGTCAGTAAACTGGCTTACATTCCTTATTTAACATTTATCATATGTTTTAGACATGGTTCCATCTCGCTCAATAAAGAGGCATGGTTTCATGACACGGGTGTGGCTTCACTAAGATGTGGTATGACCTATCACGGGATTTTGTGCAGCAAAACAAGCGTACTAAAATGTTGGGGCAATAATTGGCATAAACTAAGCCAACTAATAAGTGGGGTATAAAGTTAGAGAGCAGTGTCTACCACATTTACCATGGAATGAATAATTTAGCAAATTTGTAGACTGTCTAGTTCAAGTTTACACAAAGTATTTTATTGGTAAATATGCCCCTATATTCTAAAATTGTATCTTGGACACAAAGATAAATGTCTTTCCAAATGAAATTATGATTATTCTGTGTAACATTTTATTGTTAGACTGTGTAAGTCTTGGCCATCCTCCTCGAACTTGATCCTATGGATGGTCTAGATCAGGGGTCCTCAAACTACGGCCTGTGGGTCGCATGCGGCCCGCCGAGGATTTTTATCCGGCCCGCCGCTGCCACCTGCGGCACCAGTGGTGGCAGCGGCAGAGCCGCAGTCTTCTGGGTTACTGTGCGCTCTCTATAAGCTGGCCCCTGCTGTCGCGCTGCCTTACATCACTTGTCACAGGCCACAGCACACATGATGGGAGGTGCCGTGGGCGGTGACAGATAATATGAAAGCCATTGCGAGCCACGCAACAGCAGGGGCCAGCTTCGGGGGGGCGGACACTCTGCAGCGCAAGGGAGGTGCCTGAGGGCGGACACTTACAATATGGGAGGTTCCTGTGAGTGGCAGAGGGCGGACACTGTGCAATGTATACGCAGAATGTCCGCCCTCTGCCACTCACAGACACCTCCTATATATTGTAAATGTCCACCCTCAGGCACCTCCCGTCAGCTGCACAGTGTCCCCAACCCACAGTAGTCCCCGCGATGCCACTAATCACCTCCGCCGGATCGTTAGGGTCCTAAGTCGATACCGATCACAAAGGTACCGGCTTAGGACCTTAGCAATCGGTGATAGCAGCGGCGCCGGGACTAACTGTATGTGCGTCTGACGGACGCACATACAGATGCTTCTGCGAGATGCAGGGGCTCTCCGCTCCTGCAGAGTACTCTGGTGGGGTGCAGGAAGGATGCGCCCTCACTAGAGTCCACATACGGGCGGCGTCAGCGTCATTAGCTGCGCGCGGCCTGGTGACGCATCCCCGCCCGAAGAAGAACCCCGAGAGCAGCAACAGCGGGGAGCCAGGTAAGTGAGTGATGTCAGTTTTTTTATTTTTAATTATCTCTACACCTGCTGGGGCCTAATTCTCCTATGTCTGCTGGGGCCTAAATTACCTACACCTGCTGGGGGCCTAATTCTACCTACCCTGCTGGGGGCCTAAATTGTCCCTATACCTGCTGGTGGGCCTTATTCTACCTACACCTGCTCGGGGCCTAAATGTACCTGTACCTGCTGGTGGGCCTAATTCTACCTACAGACCTGCTGGGGGCCTAATTCTACCTACACCTGCTGGGGGCTTAATTCTACCTATGTCAGCTGGGGGCCTAAATCTACCTATACCTGCTGGGGGGCCTAATTCTACCTACACCTGCTGGGGGCCTAATTCTACCTACACCTGCTGGGGGTCTAATTCTTCCTACATCTGCTGGGGCCTAAATGTACCTATACCTGCTGGGGCCTAATTCTCCCTACAGACCTGCTGGGGCCTAATTCAACCTACAGACCTGCTGGGGGCCCTAATTCTACCTACAGACCTGCTGGGGGCCCAATTATACCTACACCAGCAGGGGGCCCTAATGAAAGCTACAGACCTGCTGGGGGGGCCTAAATCTACCTACAGACCTGCTGGGGGCCCTAAATCTACCTACAGGTCTGTTGGGGCCCTAAGTCTACCTACAGCCCTGCTGGGGGCCCTAATTCTACCTACAGACCTGCAGGGGCCCTAATTCTACCTACAGACCTGATGGGGGCCCAAATTTTCTACCTACAGACCTGCTGGGGGCCCAATTCTACCTACAGACCTGCTGGGGGGGCCCTAAATCACCTACAGACCTGCTGGGGGCCCTAAATCTACCTACAGACCTGCGGGGGGTCCTAATTCTACCTACAGACCTGCTGGGGGCCCTAATTCTACTACAGACCTGCGGGGGACCTAAATTCACTACTCCTGCGGGGGGACCTAAATTCAATAATAAATTGGGTATCACTGTAATTGTATCGACCCACAAAGTAAAACTTTTTTTTTAAACTATATTCCGGCCCTCCGATGGTCTGAGGGACCGTGAACTGGCCCCCGGTCTAAAAAGTTTGAGGACCCCTGGTCTAGATGGTCTCTCTTAAACTTTGTGGGAAGAGGCTCAGCACTTAGCTATACCAGTGTAGCTATAGCAGAGCATTTACATGTATCTCCCTTAAATCTAATTGATTGCCATTCTATGCAGGAAAGTCAATGCAAATATACCCTAATGTGATAATACAATGACAAAATCCCTTACAAAATAACTCTGTGCTAATTCTGTTCTCAAGTCCTCAAATGCCATGTCTTGCAGATTCATTGTTATCTTTTGCACAGATGATTCAATTTTAGCACATTTATTCATATGGGAAATCTCCACCATAGCCTGATGGGGATCATTGATAACTAGATTGGAAAACATTAATTTATTCTAATTTTACCAAACATTTAGATGTGGTTTTAAAGTCTACCAGTAGTTTTCCTCCACCTGACTTATTTTTTGAGCTCTAGTAATTTTGTCATATAATACTAAAATATAAACCATATTTATAGTTACGTAAGAGTTATTTGTTGAAAATTGTTCCGTGGACACTGGTCCAAATCTGATTTGGTTGTGTACATAGTTACATAGTTAGTATAGCTGAAAAAAGACATATGTCCTTCAAGTTCAACCAAGGGTGGGAAAAGATTTGGATAAAAAGGGAGGAGTAGAGGATAATACTAAATAAATAGGAAACATGTTATTTTATTCCATCCAACCAGCTGGTTGGTTGGATTTCTGAATTAGTAGGTCTGTTCTCACTTTGATAACTTGTTTGCATGCATGCACTGTAAATATTAATCAGTTATGTCCTGCTAACATCATGCTGACAATTTAATAACTTTATATTTCTGTTAATATGTTTGCTCGGTGTTTTCCTTCTTTCATATAATAGCTAAGGTAATACTGACTATAATATACCAGATACTTTCAATTACCTCAGTAGCAGAAAATAGATCACACTTATTGGCTTTTATTTCTTCCAGTCCAAACAATTTGCAAAACCACAACCAGATTTGCTCAGGGATTGAAGGAATCCATAAATAGAGAACACTGTTCAGTGAATACAGACATCAACAGTCATGGCACAGTTAAAGTAGAATAGAGGAATTACAGTATAATGAAATCTGGTTCAAATTATTACAAGTGAAATCATTTAAAAACACACGAGTGAGTTCATTGTCTAACTTGGTCCAATAACCAATGTTTTTCTAATGGTCTATCTTAGTCCTGACTATTGCATCATTATTTTCTTTTGCTACAATAAAATATAGTTTAAAGAAGAAAAAATCTTGAAAAGTTAAATTACCAAATGCTCTTCATAATGGTGTGTTAGCAATAAATGCTTATGTAGTGTATTTTCTGCTGACATTATGTTAGACTAGAAATACAACTCCAAATAAAAGGTAAAGAAAACAAGAATACAATGACTTAAAAATCTCTTATATACATAGTTTATTCACAGCAGGACATGGATAACATAGAATTTAAAAGTTGGACATCCATCTATTTTATTTGAAAAAATTAACTAATTTTGGAATTGATAGCAGTACCACATCTTAAAACAGTTGGGACATGGTTAACAAAAGACTGGAAAAGTATGTGGTACTAGTGGAAAACAGCTGAAGGGTCAGTATTCAACAATGTCACATGAATGTGCATAGAAAGAACATGTTATTGAGGGAGAGTCTTTCAGAAGCAATTAGAAGAAAATAGTAAGGTATGTAAGGAAAGGTAAGAGTTTCACCAATTTGCATCTATAAATTGTGAAGTAATTTCAGAAAAATGTTCCTCAACATAAAATTGCAAAGACTTTTATCCCATCATCTACAGTACATAATATAATAAAAAGGAGCCATATATCAAAGAAGACGCCATATATCAACACAATCCACAAATACAGCTGTCTTTTCAAGGCCAAAGCTCATTTGAAATGGGCTGATGCAAAATTAAAAACTGTTCTGTGGTCAGATGAACTCAAATTTAAAATTCTTTATTGAAATATTTCACAAAATACTGATACCCTCTGCTCTCCGGTATTACAGGCCAAAACTACATACTGGAATTAAATCAAATATGAGGTATTAGTTGGTATTTTGGCCAAAGTACACAAGGTTGCAACCCATGTCAAGGGCCCTCATTGTCTTGCGAGTCCCTACATTAGCCTTACTAGCAATTTACAAAAATAAATTACAGAAAAATAGGACATTATTTACTTAAAAACACAAACACAAGGAGAGCAGAGGGTGTCTGTATTTTGTGTTGGACACTTAAAATATGCTGGACAACCTGCTCAATTGAATAGAAAAGGTGTCATCAATTTGTTATAAGCCAGCATGGTGTACCACATGTACCTGTATTATTAGGATCCTTTATAGGCCTTATGTATATGCAATTGTAATATTAGCAATCCCCCATTTGGATAGTAGGTGTGTGAGTGGTTATTTATCAGTATTTTTAAATTTGTGCAGCTTCTCCTGTGTGGTATTCTGACTTTTCCTAATACTGATGTGAACTGGTATTTATCCAATGCCCAGTTTTTTTTTACTAGCCACTTGCATCCCAGTGGATGGGTGTTTAAGCAATTTTTCATTAGTGAGTTGCACCTGTTAAATTTCCCCCAGGTAGCACTGGGGTTAATTGCCTCCACGGGAACAGTTCATTGTCAGCCTTGAGCTTTAATAGAGAGGCAAATTTGATTCTAAGAATGGAATTCGTTTAAAATTTTTTCGGAAAACTTCGTCTAACAATCGAAGTTTGGGTTCTTGGGGTGAACGAATGTCTTTTGATTGATAAAATGTTTGTGACACATGGCGTTACAGGGGGCAAAGCCTCTGGGAGGAAAAAGGCATAGCCGCATGACATGTCAGGGGTAACCAATCAGAGACCGCGGGTTCTGTGAGTCACCGCACTATATAAGTCCGGGCGCACCTGGGAGCTCATCCCGCCTCACTGACTGATTAGGGAAAGGGTGCTCCGGGCTGCTTATGAATTTATACAAAAAAACTCTTTTATAACGCGATTTTTGGGGGTGTCTCACTTGCTCAGAGATGACTCTTAATTTTCTATTTCTGATTTTGTGGGGTATTGGATCGAATCCATTTGGTGCCAGTCAGCGCAATACTTTTTTAATGCTTCTGCTCACAGCACATTAAAAATTCCAAGGGTGATCTAAGCCTGTTCCTTTGATTCTTTTAAAAAACACGTTTTACAATACAAATACCATTTTTCTTTTTTGGCTGCCAATTCTTTTGCGAAATTTTACATCCGGGGTTAATTAAGCGTTGTTCGCTGCTGTGTGACTAAAAAAAAGTTTATTTCACTCCCAAAAAAAAAATTTTTCCGAGATAATTCACAACGATGATTAATTTACAAGTTTTACTCTTGTTGTGTGCGAAAAAAACACCCATTGTAACACGCTACAAAGCCTTTATTTTTTTGGTTGCTCAATTCTTTGCGCAATTTTACTCCCGGGGTTAATTAAGTTGTTCTGCGTTTACTAAGAAAAGAAAATTGTTTTTACCCCCACAAAAAATTCTGTACAAAATTCATATCCAAGGGTTTAATTAAGCCCGTTTTGCTTTTAATTCAAAAAAATACACATTTTTTTTAAAAGGCACAAAAGTTAAAAAATTTTCCCCCTTTTTGGGGGCGCAATTTATATCCAAGGGTTACCCCAAGCTTCTTTGTGGGGGTTTATTTGGAGTCAAATACAGGGGGTGTATTTATTATATACAGATATCTCATCAAACAGTGTCTGTACTTTTAGAACAAAAAGTATGCAGACAGAGATTGCAGAGGCACAAAAAATTCCAGGCCCAGGTGCAGCACGGGAAGGGGGTGTCGCAGCAGGGGTCACTCGGTGAGCCACAACGCCGCTGTCATCTAGCGCCGTGTGCTGACTACAACCAAAGGGTTTCCTTTTATTGGTTTACTAGGTCACCCCTTTCCCCCCAATGACATCTGCCAACCCCCGCCCAAAATCGTGAAACTCAGACACAACCCTTAGTTGGCATGGTCCGGGAGCGGGTCAGCGGCTCTCATCTGTCCTCAACCCGCCTCTGTCCCATCTGGTTCCCTCAGCCAGAGATCTACTATGTGGTCTGGGCTCAGCGCCACATATAGCGAGGATGAACAATTTGAGGAGGCAGTTACAGCTACTTGGCAGCGAAGAAATGGGGCCAATATCCCCTGCTTTTGCAGTAGGCGGCAAAGTATAGATGTGGAGAGTGGCATGGGGGGTCATGTTGTAAAGGGTCAGCCTCGCATACCAAGCCCGGGTGATGGGGACAGCAGGACGATGAAACACAAATAGATGAAAATGTAACCGACCGCATTTGGGGAGCCGGTGGGGCAAGGCTCAACATCGTCAGGAAAGATGGCGTCAGCTTGCGCTCAGGCAGCGGCGCAGCCAGCAAGTGGGTTGGGGTGGCCGTGAGTCAGCAGGTACAGCAGTGTGAGTCGGTGACCCAAGGGGCCATGGGTAAAAAACCCGCTTAGCAGGTCCAAGAAAGTAGCGGCACAGGGGCTCAGCGAGGCAGCGGCGGTAGTATCACTCACTGCGGAGCGTTGGCGGTAAAATCAGCTACTCGGCGGTGTGGCAGTTCTTTGCTAAGACACCGGGGAGCCGAATATGGGTATATGTAGAATCTGTAACCCAGAAAGTGAAGCGGGGCCGGGAGCTAATGTTGGACCACAGTCCCTGCGTCAACACATGCAGCGTCACCATCCGGTGGCCTGGGAGAAACGGCTCAGATGTGGTGGTCCACCCCTGCCGCCGCACAACAGCACAGCAGCGCCCAGTGGCACGCATTGCCTTTGCAGCCAGTCAAGGCTCCACCCCTCTGCAGAAGAGAGCTGTTTCTCTTTGACATCATCTCCCGGTCCAGATGCTCCTCCTCGCTACTCATGGCGCCAGAAGTCGTTCAGCGAGGCGATTGCAAAGAGACAACAGTATGCGTCCAACCACCTAAGGTGCAGCAGCTGACCTTTTGCCCTGTCCAAGTTGTTGGTGCTGCAGCCCCCTGCCTTTCCAAAAATGTGGACTCTGCACCGTTCAGAGAACTAATGGCTTGTGCCGAGCCGAGATGGAGAGTTCCAAGCCATAATTTCTTTCCAAAAAGGCAGTACCAGCACTTCATAAATATGTAGAACAGAAGGTGGGCCAGTCCTTGAGCTTATCGGTTTGTTCCAAGGTGCACGGCAGCCACCATCTCAGCCTCCACAAGTACTGCTCCTTCATACCACATGTGTAGGGCACAGCGGTGTCACGCAGTTCTACACCTGGCTTGCCTCGGCGAACGAAGCCCACACAGGGGAGGAACTGCTCCGCGTCATGCAGCAAGAAATCGATGTGTGGCTTTCTCCGCGCAACTGCAACTCGGGAAACCCTGGTGACGGACAATGGGAGGAACATGGTGTCCGTTCGGCACCGAGGGGGGATGTCCATGTGCCCTGCATTGGCGCACGTGTTCAATCTGGTTGTGATTTGGTTCCTGAAATCTTCCACCGATCTTCAGAAGATTCTGAAAATGCCAGGAAACTGTGCATGCCTTCATCCATTCCTACAAAGCCAGGAACACCCTCCTCGAGTTGCAGGCGGCAAACAGCCTCCCCCAGCACACTCTGATATGCGATGTTTCCAGCCGTAAGAATTCCAGCCTGCACATGTTAGACCGACTGTATGAACAGAGAAAGGCCATTAACGATTTTTTGATGATCCAGGCGGACCCGGGGTACTCCCCTGTTTTAAACTTTTTGATGTCACCAGTGGCAGCTCATGCGGACACTTGCCGTTTGTTGAGGCCATTCGAGGAGGCGACTTATTTGTCATCGCCTGACTACGGGGATGAATAACGTCATTCCACTGTTCAATGTCCTGAACAGATGTGAAAAAGCTGTCTGGGCAGGGACTGGAGACGTGGCGACTACATCTCGCGGTCACATGAGTCCGGTGAGAACTAAAATGGGGGAGGAGGAGGAACAGAAACATTGTCTGGTGAAATGAGTGGATTTTCTACCCAGGTGACAAGAGAGGAGGAGCAGGAGCAGCTGGAGGAGGTAGATGGAGATGAGGAAGACGAGGCAGATGACCCGCATGCACCGTGGCAGTATACAGTGGAGATGGAGGAAGGGAGCCCCTCGGAGTCACGTGTGCAGATGGCCCGCAGCATGCTGATTTGCCTGGCTAGTGACAGCCGAATAGTCAGCATCTGGCAGAGGGATGACTTCTGGCTCTCCACCCTATTGGCCCCCGCTACCCGGTCCAAAATGGGAGCCTTTTCCCCCGCTTTTGAGAGGGAGGACAAACTCAAATACTATAGGAAACCTCCGTAGTCAGTTGGTGCGCCTATGTCGGCATCGTCTCTTTTCTGACACCTGACGGGGGTTCTTTCACGCTCACGACTATGCCATGGCTGCGGGGGAAGGTGGGGGGGGGGGGGGGGGGTAGGAGCATACCACTCCTCAGCAGCAACCTAAGTCGAAGTCACTGATGACAGTTTCCTTTCACCCCCGCCTAGGGGGAAAGGGCAGTCCCCAGCACAGCACAGGACCTGGAGCGACCCTAACCCAACAGGTTGGGGCCTCTTGGACACACCGCCACCCCTTAAAGACCCGCTGGACACGGGAGCCCCAAATTTGTATTGGGGCCGCAACTTGCCGAGTGCAGTGGAGAAGCTTCCTGCCCGGGGCCAGTAGTGTGGCATCAGAGCGGGTTTTCGTGCCGGGGCCATCGAAACCCCAAGGAAAAACCCGCTTGTCCAGGAAATGTAACGACTACCTTTGTAAAGAAAATCAGGCGGGGATCGCCGGGGATTACCTCACACCAATGCCTTGGCACCAGACTACATCAGCCATACGCCTCACCCAAACGGGAAAAATGAGTCTGGCTTAAAAACAAACCCTGCCTCAGCCACTATTCTGATGCCCCACCTGCCTGATGCCACACATCTGCTGACAGTTTCTCAACTGCCCCAACCATCTTTACCGGGGACGGGAATTGCCCCCCACCTCCACACTCTGTCATTGTGCCACTTTATGACCTCATCTGCTGCTGCTTTTGCTGGTGCCCGTGAACCCCACACTTGTCTTTGGCCTCTCTCTGCCTCATGCGCCTGCTGTTGTTGCTGCTGCGGTCCCCCTCCACCCATGTCATTTGCCACTCTCTGACCTCATGCTTTTTCTCCTGCCCGTCACCTCCACACTATTTCATTGTCCACTCTGGGCCAACTCCATTTGTTGCCACCCCAAAGTCAGGGCCACTCTCTGACCTCATGCTGCCCCCGCCGTCACCTCCACCTTGTCATTGTCCACTCTGGGCCTACTACTTTTTTTGCCCCTCCAGAATGTCATTGTCCACGTCTGACCTCATGCGCTGCGCCCGTGCCCCCACACTGTGTCATTTGCCACTCCTGACCTCATCTGCTTTTTCTGTACCTCCATCTCTGTCATTGTGCCACTCTGTGGCCTCCTACTGTTTTTGCCACCCCAGAATGCATGGGCCACTGTCTGACCTCATGTGCTGTTCAGGTCCACCTTGTCATTGTGCCATTCTGTGGCCTGCTCCTTTTTTTTGGCCCCCTCCAGAATGTCATTGGCCCACTGCCTACCTCATGTGCTGCTGCCCCCCTCCACACTGTGTCATTGTGGGCACTCTCTACCTCATTGTTCCCCTCCGCCTCACCTCCATCTCTGTCATTGTGCCATTTTCTGGGGCCTACACTGTTTTGCCCCCCTCCAGAAGAAATTGTCCACTGTCTAACCTCATCGCTGCCGCCATCCCCTCCACTCTCTGCATGTGCCACTCTGTGCCAACTCCATTTTTTCCCCCCCCCCCCCCCTCCAAAATGTCATTGTACCAAACGTCTCCCCTCATGCGCGCCCCGTCCCCTCCATCCTGTCATTGTCCACTCTGTACCCCTCTCCATTTTTTTTCCACCTCCAGAAGTCATTGTGCCACTGTCTGACCTCATGCTGCTGCCCCCGCACCTCCATCTCGTCATTGTGCCCTCTGGGGCCTACTCCATTTTTCCCACCTCCAAATGTCATTGTGCCACTCCCCTGACCTCATGCGCGCTGCCCTGTCACCCCATTCTGTCATTGTGCCATCTGGCCTACTACTGTTTTGCCACCTCCAGAATGTCTTGTGCCACGTCTACCTCATCTGTTTTCCGCCGTCACCTCCACTCTCGTCATTTCCACTCGGGCCCTACTCCAGTTTTTGCCACCCCAAATGTCATTTGTGCCACTGTCGACCTCTTTCTGCTCTGTGGCTGCTGCCGTAACCTCCAACGAAACATTGTGCCACTCTGGGGCCTACTCCTTTTTTTTTGCCCCACAGAATTCATTGTGCCATTGTCGACCTCATCTCTGCTTGGCTGCGCCGTAACCTACACACTGTGTCTTTGTCCCCACTCTGTGGCCTACTCCTTTTTTTCCACCTACAAATTTCTTTGTCCACTGTCTGACCTCAGCTGGGTTGCAGTGACCCCACACTGTGTCATTTGCCATTCTTTTTGGGCCTCTCCTGTTTTTGCCACCTCCGAATTCTTTGTGCCACTGCCTGACCTCATGCTGCTGCGCCGGCCCTCCACACGTGCCCATTGTGGCACTCTCAACCTCATCGCTGCCGCCGTCACCTCCACTCTCTGTCATTGTGCCACCTGCGCCTCACTGTTTGCCACCTCCAAATGTAATTGGCCACTGTCTAACCTCATGCGCTGCCGCCATCCCTCCACTCTCGCTATTGTGCCCCCTTTTGGGGCCCACTCCTTTTTTTGCCCCCTCCAGAATGTCATTGTACCACTGTCTGCCCTCATGCGCTCCGCCGTCACCTCCACCTCTTCTTGTGCCACTCTGTACCTACTCCAGTTTTTGCCACCTCCAAATGTCATTGTGCCACTGTCGACCTCATGCTCTCCCCCCGTCACCTCCACTCTCTGTCATTTGCCACCTGGGGCCTACCCAGTTTTTCCCACCTCCAGAATGCATTGTCCCACGCCTGACCCATCTGCGCTCCCGCTGTCCCTCCACTCTCGTCATTGTGCCACTCTGTGGCCTACTACTTTTTTGCCACCTCCAGAAGCCCATTGTCCACGTCTGACCCAGCTGTTTCCGCCGCACCCCCACTCTCTTCATTGTGCCACTCTTGGCCTACTCCAGTTTTTTGCCCCTCCAGAATGTCATTGTGCCACTGTCTGACCTCACTGCTGCTGTGGGCTGCTGCCGTAACCTCCACACTTAACATTGTCCCACTCTGTGGCCTACTCCTTTTTTTGCCCCCACAGAATGCATTGTGCCATTGTCTGACTCATCTGCTGCTGTGGCTGCTCCCGTAACCTACCACGTGTCATTGTGCCACTCGGGGCCTACTCCTTTTTTTGCCACCTACAAATGCATTGGCCACTTCTGACCTCAGCTGTGCTGTGGCTCTGCCAAAACCTCCACACGTATCATTGTCCACTCTGTGGCCTACCCTTTTTTTTTGCCCCCAAAACAGAATGTCTTTGGGCCCCCTTGTCTGACCTCATCTGCTGCGTGGCTGCTGCCTAACCTACACATGTGTCATTTGCCACTCGGGGCCCTACTCCTTTTTTTTTTGCCACATACAGAATGCATTGTGCCACTGTCTACCTCATGCTCTGCTTGTCTGCTGCCGAAACCCTACCACGTGTCTTTGGCCACCTGTGGCCTACTCCTGTTTTTCCCACCTCCATAATTCATTTGCCACTGTCTGACCTCATCTGCGTGGCGCCGCCGCCCCCCCACCTCCCACTCTTCACTGATTTTCCCAAACCTACCCCCTCACTTGTTTTTTTCCAGCTGTCGCTGCCCCTACTTTATGCTACTTCCCCCTTCATTTTTTTTGGGCAGTTTTGCCCTCTTAAGTCCCAAGGGAATTTTTATAGTGAAGCGATTCTAAGAGCGGCGGGATCATCTGCATTCATACTAAAACCAACATTGTAGAAAAACCAACCAAGCTCCCTCTGCATATTTAAGCATGGCAAAAAACTTCTACAGCACCCTGCAGGCTCTGTGCAGCCTGGAAAAAGCTGTTTTTAACGCATTTTCCCCAAGTAATTCGGACCTTCACGTCAAGGGGGGTGCAGTGCACCCCAACTGGAACCCAGCCCACGTCCCTCCTACTTGCCCCGCTGGCCCCCTAGGCGAGACGGCAACTGGGCAACGTCCCCGTGCTCTAAAGTGCTGGGGGGCCCCAGAAGGAAAAATATCAGACAGTCCGGGGAAATACCAAATCAGGATGCCAACCACAAAAACAGAAACCCAAGGGAAAACTAAAAAACCGATCAAAAAGCCAAACAAGGAAGCACAAAATCAGGGGACAACCGGGTCAGGAGAACAACAGGTCAGGAAAACAATAAGCAAAACACAATAAACCGAACAAAAGCACGAGGTAGCCAGGAAATCACAGGCGCAGCACCAGCCCTCGGATTTAAATGGGGTTCCCGATACCGCCTCTGAGCTGATTGGGGCGGCCTCCGGGTCCTCCCCTTGGCTGGGAACCCCCCGTCAGGATGGCGGGCCCTTCACTCACAGAGTTGTCAGCAACTGTGTATCAGGTGGGGTCGTGCACAGCGCTGAAACATTTCTCTCTGTAGCCGACCAACCCAGCCCTCAGTACCCCCCCTTTAGGGGGGCCACCGGCCCTTCCCTGGTCTGGGTTTTCTGGGTGGAAATCATGGGAAATTCTCTCACCCGGCGATCACATGGATGGTTTTTGCCGGAAACCCCTGATCTCTCCTCAGACCATACCCCTTTCCAATGGACCAGGTACGCAGGACCCTTTGGGGCCCTTACGCGAATCAAACTACGGGCGACTTCATTTTTTAACTCCCCCCCCTTATGCAAACTGGAAAGGAGGCCTAGAGGGGGAGAGTCACAGGCTGAAATACCCCATACAATCACGACGGGACACGTTATGTATACAGAGAGAAGAGGGGAAATTTTACCTGATAACCACCGTTAAACCATCTCCTGAACCACATATGGATGTTCAGGTACAGGTGGAGGGGATAGTTCACCAGGAGGACGAGTTCTGGGAACCTACCCCCGCGCAAACTTCACAAAAGCCGCATAAAGGCCCAAAACGCTGGGACAGCTGCTTCCAGATAGATATCAGCCTGCACACAGTATTTTCTCAGCCCTGGTAAGGAACATCTGCAAATACCCGTTGCCCCACCTACTAATTTCCCTGAATTCCAGTCAATCACTGGGTTTTTTTCTGAACCAGGGGAGCCCCAAAACCACATCAGCGGGGAGCCCCTTCTGACGAATAGAATACACTTTTTAATATGTATGGATCCGACCACCATCCCACCAGGGGGGAAATATTGGATTTCGCCCCGAGCCCGTGGGGTGGAGTCAAAAGCCACTACCCGCAGCGAGTCAGATAAAAGGTTTCCAAGGGAGGGCCCCAAATTTTGGCGAAAGACCATCAACAAAATTAGAAGCTGATCCAGAATCCACAAACGACTCCCAGAACCGGACAGCGACATTAGAAATCTTTAATGGTAGCACAACTTATTAAATACAATAGGAAATACCTCTTGCCTAGTGAACCTCCTGCTGACCACCTAGGCGTTGGAGTTTTTTTCCACCGGTCTTCCGTTTTTGGGCATTCCCGAATTCTTGTCCCTCCTCCACAGTAAAGCACAAACCCCCGGATGCGACTAGTAGTCCTACGGTCCCTACCCAATACAAAAAAGCCCCCATTGCATGGGGCTCCCGTTTTAAAAGGAAAAAAGGGGGGGGGGGGGGGGAAGGAGGGGGAATTTTTTTGGTTTTAAAAAGTTGTAGATGAAAAAACCATGCCATGGCCCATCAAAGTACCCGGGTAGGGGAAAAACCACCAAAAAATCCTTCAATGGGCACTAACCCAATCTAAACTGGCACTGAAGCTGCGTGTCCAACCCAGACGGAACGCACCAGCGACGAAATTGGGGCAAAACTCCCTCCACAGTCTTCTCACCCTCCTCAAGGGGGTCACTGACCCCGGGCCAAAAGCTTCCCTACTAGGGGCATTAAAGATATAAAGCGGGAACGAACCTTCCACAGAAAACAGTTCAGGGGAGTCCATGCGGTAACGAAAAAGCCCACCTTTTTCCTGGGGGGGACCCTCATAAGGATATAACAAATTCCCACCCCTTTTTCCTCATTCCCTAAGTAAGTGGGCCCGATCCTGGACTAGCTGGTAAGCCCCTCATCTGCTCACCAGGCTGTCATGGGGGCCATATGATGGTAAGCAGTAACGGTTTCGGCTTGTGATAAGGGCACGTCAAGGGGGGGCGTGCACCCTAACTGGGAACCCCGCCTGCTGTCCCCCGCCTACTTGACGCGCTGGCCCTAGCGGCAGACGGCAAATGGGGACAGTCCCTGCCTGCTAAAGTGCTGGGGCCGTCAGAAGGGAAAATAGTCAGCAGTCCCGTAAAAACCAAATCAGGAATGCCAACCCCAAATCAAACCAAGGGATAAACTAAACAACCGAGGTCAAAAAGCCAAACTAAGCGAAGCACAAAATCAGGAGACAAGCCGGGGTCAGGAGAACAAGCCAAGGTCAGGTACACAGATAAGCAAAACCCAATAAACCGAATAAATAGCATGAGGTAGCCAGGAATATCACAGGCGCAGCACCGAGCCCTCAGGGAGTTTAAATGGGATTCCCGGATACTGCCCCTGCAGCTGATTGGAGCGGCCTCCGGGTCCTCCCATTGGCTGGTGCAACTCGCCCCCTGTCAGGAGTGGCTGGGCCCCTGTCACTCACAGAGTTGTCAGCAGCATGTGTATCAGGGTGGGATCGTGCATCAGCTGCTGCAGAACATTGCTCTCTGTAGCCTGAGCACAGCCCAGCCCTGACAGGACCGAATTTATTTTTGTCGGGAAATTCGGCGAAGTGACCGAACCGAATTTTTGAGAAATTCGCCCATCTCTAGCTGTAAGTATGCTTGTGTTTTAAATAAATAATGTCTAATTTTTCTTTGAGTATCTGGACATTAACAGATATGATGTTCATGTGAGTGCATAAAATATAGTTGATGCAATTAACTTAAAGAGGGGCCAGAAAGAGAAAAAGTGACTGATAAGGGAATGTGGAAAGCATGCATAAAACATGCATTTTTATGGCATACCTAAAACTATAAATGTTAGAAATAACTTTGATTGTAGGAAATACGATATGAACAGTCCTGGAGAGGAGATCGGGAGGTTTAAATTATGGAGAAACTTCATTTTAGAAAATTAGTAGCCCCGATAGGTTGGTAGACAGAGATGAGAGAGGTGCAGCACTTTGGGGAGCTTTGTAGGTAGGAGTTTTAAGTTTAAACTATATTCTACTGTACACTCGCAAGTGGCAACCAATGCAGTGAATAGCACAGTATAGAGGTATCAGATGCTGCATTTAGGATAGTTAGGAGAGGAGAGGGGATAACAACTATCACAGAGTTACAGTACTGAGAACAACAATGTATGAGGTCAGCAATATAAGTTTTAGCTTTTTCCTCAGTAAAAAAAAGGGTGGGTTCTGAAGATTCTTTTGAGGTAGAGGCTACATGAGCATTTAAGGATTGAATATAGGGACTGAGGGACAGATTGAAGTGTAACATGATCCAAGGCAACAAGTACGCTGCCTAGTAGTTGTGGTATTCCCATACACTGAAATAGAAATATCAGATTAAGACAAATTAGTAGATGGTGAAAAAACAAGTTTAGTTTTCATAAGATTTAGGTTTAGATAAAGAGATGACATTCTAGTGGCAGCGGACAGAGTAGTAGTGTAGGGATGATGTCAAGAGAAAGCATGTAAAACTGGCAAAGGAAAAAAAATACATCGTGTGACATCTCAGGGGTTCACTAGCTCCCAGGATTAGTGTTGAGCGAACAGTAAAAAGTTTTGGTTCGATTAGAACCTCAAACTTTTGTGAGTTCGGTTTGAAGTTCTATTCGAACTCGAACTTTGAGCCCCATTAAAGTCTGTGGGAGAAGATGTTCTAGTTAATTTTTATACCTATACAGGTGAGGAGAAGCTGTAACTACCATCCATAACAGTAAACTGGATACGTGGAACAACTTAATGAAGAAAATTTGGCTCTAAGAGTGACAGAAAAAAATTGAGAGACTAAAATAATTAATTCCTTTCAATGGCTAACAGCAAAGATGAGGACCGCTTACAAGCAGTGGCATAGCTATAGGAGGTGCAACGGTAGAAGCTGCTATGGGGCCCTGCATTCTGATGGGACTCAAAAGCCCTTATGACATGTAGGAGATTTGGAGACAGTGTGTTATACAATTACTAAACCCCCAAAACTGCAAAAACTTAACTTTTTGGACACTGAGTATGATTTAGCAAATCCAAGCACTCTGTATAATATATATCCATGTATATGAGAGTTAGGCGTTATGTGAGCTTGCAAATGTCGCCAAATAACAGCTTCTGAGAAAGGGGCAGCCAGCAATACCAAACTCCCTAACTATTGATGTCTATGGAGAGGAAAATGCTATCTTATTAACTAAGAGCAGTCTGTACAGTACAGAGAGTGAGCTAAAAATGGTGTTCACAAGGCAATACAGTGAAATATATATAACATGGTCATGTGATTTTAGCAGTCAATGAGAGTCCTACACCTCAACGATGACATTTTTGACACTTCTCTGTGCAATGCACTGAATGGATGGACGCTAAAAGTGCAGAAAGCCACTGAAAACTAAACTAAACTGATAATGGCGTCTCAAACTAACAGTAAAATGTTCGGTTTGGTTCAAGTTCTAAAAATTCAAGAAGTTCTACTAGAACTTAACTTTTCTAGATTCATTGGGTGCAAACACATCAAAACATGTCATGTCAATGCAGTTTTAGTTTTAAAACTGACATCAGCTAGCTTTAATCTTTAATCTTTACACATCATGAAGTAACAGGTCATATGCAACACAAACCTGAAGCTGTCTAGCCTCTAACTAAATATCAGTATAACTCACTAACATGGTCTGAACCTACCAATCAGCACCACAAAGAAGCATGTTCATACCAGTAATGCTTTGTATTGGGTTTTACATAGTAGGATTTTAAAAAGCGTTTCATTTGAAAGCAGAGGTGTAGCTAAGGGCTCATGGGCCCAGGTGTAAGAAATTAGCTTGGGCAGTCTTCCTTCTGCATTTGCAAAAGTGGCGCTAAAATAAGTTTTATAACTGTGTCACTTTGCCATCACAGCATTTATATATAGGCAATATAAAGCTTTAGAATCATAGGGGCAGGGCTAAAAGTTTTTAGTTTGGGATTTAAAAATTTTTTTTTCATTTTTTTA
>JAODAL010031132.1:0-48882 GCA_025379985.1 Phyllomedusa bahiana | reverse complement strand
ACTGCATAGGCTGATGGCAGCTTCAGTAACCATCCTATATTGAGGCAGGCTCTTATAATATGGAAAGCAGTACATCATCTTTTTTACAATAAGTGGATTGACCAACTTTCTCCGTTAAGGCAGAACAAATTATTCCCTAATCTAATTCTTATGTCCCGTAAATTTAAATTGCAACACAAAGGGTATATGGTAAATGTGGGGGCCCCCTTCTCCCTCTGGCTGTATGAGGGAAGGAGGGAGGAGAACGCTGTCTGCCCTCCTGGCCACCTACTTACCCCCTTTCCCCTCCGGGGTTAAAACCTAACTAACTGGGCCCCCCCCTCCGGGCACCACCTAAATAACTGAAACCCCAAAAAAGGGTATAGGGGTAAATTTCTAACCGGGTCTTAGATCATTCCCAGCCCTACAAAAGGAATTTAACCTAGCATAATCCCATGTTTTCACTTATCTCCGGTTTAAAAAATTGAATACTCCCAGTTTGTCCACTCTAACAACTCTTAATCAATTCCCTATCCCTCAGTTGCTCCTCTCCCCAACATCTAAACACTTAAAACCCCCAATTACTCCCTTCCTCATAAGAAGAAAGGGGAAAACTTTTGGATGCCTCTGGGGGCGTGGAAAAATGATTTGGGGTTCCAAAATGTTTTAAGCCTTTAAACCTGTGTTTTCCCCCCAGAATGTATCTTCAAACTACAATGACAGAATGAACCAACTTTTTTCCTTAAAGGTTTTTTTTTTAAAACCACCCCAGACTTAAAATTTTTGGGGATTGGATGCACAGATAAAAAAAGGTGTCACCTCGGTACTTTTTGCATTTAATTTTTGGTCCGTCCACAAGGGATGGTGTTCGGGGTCTCAAGTTATTCCGTTTTTGAATGATATGATGTGCTGTCCAGTTTCTCTTATTCCCATTTCTGGCCTATTCGGCCTGAACTTGTTACACCCACACCTTCATGATTGAATCCATGTATTACGCTAGGAAAGCAATTGCTAAGACATGGCTGGCCCCCAGGACTCCTTTAATTTCAGAATGTAAGGGAATAATTAACAATGTATTACCACATTTTTTTTTATGTTTTTTTCTCTTGTTTTTTTTTATTGTTCATAATCTAGATTCTGATGTGTTTAAGATTGCTCAGCTCTTATCCTGCACTTATACATGGGTACTTAGCCAAGTTGTTATACAGTCATTGTCGGTCCAGCATAATTGTATATATGTAACTCATGACCTGCTGTCCTTTTTTAGATTAAGCTGATGTCCTCATATTCTGTATCTAATGTCTGTATAAATGTAACCAATTATGATCCTACAAAGTTTATTTGTTAATTAAAGAAAAAAAAAAGCTGAAGACAGATGACACAGGATCCACTTTCAACATTAAGGGATTAGACACTGCTCATCTCCAACCCCTCCCTGTACAGTAACCTCGCATAGGGGCATAGGCATGCTAACACATTCTCCATAGAAAAACAACCAGTATTTTAAAAAAAAAAAACAAAACTCATTTTTCCTATCTAATTCCATAATCTATACAGCTTTTCTTGGGGGACGCTGTTCAGGAAAGCAAACAGTCCCTATTTTAATCTTTAAAAAAAATAAAATTGGCTTTTCATCCTGCTCACAAAGCTGTTCATAGGAAGTCTCCAGAAGAGAAGATTTACTACAATAAAGAAAAAATAGAAATTATAACTATTGTGAAACCCATTCTTATACAACATGTAAGGGATTTTTTTACATGTAAAATTGTACTTTTAACTCAGATTTTGAGAGCTCGCTCTAATACGGGGGACCACCCGGCCCGGCCCCATTTCATTCAATAGCACGGCGTTATTAAAACCGCGAATAATTACATGGGGCACTTATCCCCCCACGTACATTTTCATCGTTTGTAAGATGGGGGAAAAGGGAGGGTAATCCAAAAATTCCTATAGAACTATGGATTTCTGTAATTTCGGCGCAATCTCGCCCGTATTAGAGCCAAATACTGGGAAATGCCCGAAAAAAAATTTCGCCGTGTGAAAAAAACCCTAAGGGGCCAGTGGTGCAATAAAAAAAAAAAAAAAAAAAGTGGACTCATCACCTTTTTTATTCAGTTAATATTTTGTTACATGGTTCACTAAAAAAAAGGGGAGAGGGGCACTAGATGTATACTGAAATGTATTTAGTATTTTATGTTCAATTGCTCTCAAACAAGTACAAAAATAATGACTTCTAGATTGAGAGAATATGTTTGTTTTAAAAAAAATTTTTTACCTAATGTAAAAAATCAACTAGGGGGTAAATCTGTCACCAAGATCTAAGACTAAAAACACACACAAGACGTTACTTTTTGTTAGGTTCAAACTATGGTCAAGTGTATTTACAGCCATAGCTCTTATATATGAAGATGAAATTGAGAATGTAAACAATAGGGTATTATTCCATTGGAGGTCTAGACGCCTAAATTTTTAAATATCCCAAATGACAATTGCAAAGCATATTTGACATTTAAACAGATTTCTAAAAGTGCCTAACAGTAGAACTCATCAAAGTAAAATTATATTTCAAAAGGCCTTTTCTATTTAACCCCTTATGAGCCAGGCCTGAAAAGACCTTAATGATCAACTACTTTGCATTTCAGCAGTCATAACTTTTTTTCAGTACCATGGCTGTATGTGGCCTTGTTTTTCTTTTCTTATACAGTATACACATATATGGATACATATAAATTACTGCATAATCTGTTTACATTTTTTTCTACATTTTTATTTTATTTTTACAGTTTGTGCCAAGATACTGGTGAACATCCTTTACATCACATTTGTTATAGAAGCTCTCTAGACACTTTTGTGCCTCATTCAATAAAAAGACATGGCATCAGTGAAAGGGATGAGTTGAATATATTTGATAAGTTTATAATTCAGTATGCAGTGAACAGTTAATACAAACACTTGCTCACAACTATTAACTAGAATTATCGGGGGGTTGGAGTTGGTTAAAGCACTGGTGCCTAGATATTTCAGGCAGCGTTACAAATATGAACAGCACAGTTAGCCAGCTGAGAGTCCACAGATTTTTCCCTACAGCTATGTCTCCACGGCTTAGCAATACGATCATATCCTCGGCAGCTTTAGGATTTTAAAACCGTTGAAAATACAATCGTTCAGGCAGCCTCGTAGAAAACAACAGAAAAAAAGACCTTTAGGCCGTGTTCACACGGCTTATTCCCGACGGATTTGTGAGCCGTATTGAGCTCACAAATCCGCCGTGAATAAGGGCGGGACGGGGCGGGCCCAGAGCGTGGCGGGGGCGCCGCTCCCGGCCCCATAGACAATGCATTGTTTACGGCGCGTCCGAGCCGTAAATAATGTGCATGTCACTTTCTCCCCCCGCGGCGGATTCACCGAGCGGGGAGGAGCGACGGATTCCACTGTTCTCTATGAGAGCAGTGGATTACCGAAATGACAGGGAACGGATTGGCCCCCGTATGCTGCGCAAATCCGGGCGGATTTACGGCGCCAATCCGTGCCCAAATAAGCCGTGTGAACGAGGCCTTAGTCTCCACGGGTCCTTTTTTCTATGCTTGTGTTCTGGCGCCAGCGTATTATACAAGAAGTTGTATAATACATTGGCGCTTTTAGTTTTTTCGTCGTCTTCCCATACAATCAATTGTATAGCCAATGGCAAAAAAACGAGAACTGACCACGGTTTTTGTGCAAAATGTGACCAAAACCATGGTCGTGCATCAGACAAAAACCGAACGACTTTCGTCCGCTTTTATTCGATGCAATTGGGGATTCAGCCTAAGGGTATAAGGAGGTGTGTGTAGGAACCTAAAGGGTATGTTCAGGCCCGCCATACAGGGGGTAAAGCCAGTACTCCCGTATGGGGCCCAGCGAAATAAGGGGGCCCGCTGCAAGCAGGCCCCCTTATTTCATAACAGGGACTGGCGCACGGCGGCGCTACATTTAATAAGGGGCCCGGCCAGCACTGCAGAGAGGGGGCCTGCGCTGCCGGTCACAGCTGCAGTCACAGTCACTCTTTTCACTTACTTCCCCAGCGCTGTGATTGGAGCCGGGGCCCTCCCCCTCTCTCTGACTGGGGCCCGGGGATGGGGGAAAATTCAATTTTCTCACTTCCCGCCCCCCCCCCTGTCCCCGCTGCCAATAAAACACCCCGCGGCTGGACGAGGAGCAGGAGGGCCCCGGCTCCAGTCCGGGCCGGGGGAAGTAAGTGAGAAGAGTCTGTGATGCACTGGGGCAGGGGGGCGCGGGCCCCCCTTTTGCGGGAACCCTTTCATCCTCCCCCCCACCCGGCCCCCCCTTTTCTACCACAGCCCTGTGGGGTGGGGGGCCCCCATTTTCCCCCCAAAGCCCTGTGTGGGGGGGGCCCCCATGGTTTTCCCCAACCCTGTGTGGGGGGGGGCCCCCCCAGGTCCCCCTACCCCTGAGTGGGGGGGCCCCCATGGTCCCCCCCCTAGCCCCTGTGTGTGGGGGGCCCCCCTTTGGTCCCCACCACCCCTGTGTTTTGGGGGCCCCCCATGGTCCCCCCCAGCCCTCTGGTGGGGGGCCCCCATGGTCCCTCCCCCCTCTGTGGGGGGGGGCCCCCCAGGGTTCCCTCGGGTTTTGGTGGCCCCCTCACTCCCCAGCCAAACTGGGGGGGGGGCCCCCCATGGCCCCCCTCTATGTGGGGCCCCCCTCATTTCCCCACCCTTTGGGGGGGGTGGGGGCCCCCTTCCCCCAGCCTCTTTTTGGGGGGGGTTCTTTCCCTCCCCCACTTAAAACCCAACATTGAAAGGGGCGGGGGGAAAAGGGGGGGCCCCCAACTTGATTTTTGGGGGGAGGGAGGGGGCCACCTTTTCCCCCTGGTTGCACAGTTCCAATCCTAGCTACCCCCTCCCGGGCTAACCCGGCCCCCTACTACCCACCTGGTTTTCCCCTACAAAAACCCACTTACCTGTCCCCCATTTTTTCGTTTTAACAAACCAAGGGGGGGCCCCACCTATTTTATTTGGGGGACTATAAAACCAAATTATCAGGGCACAAAGGGGGGTCATTTTTTCCTTTTGGGGGCAAAAAAGGAAATGGGGATTTTTGTACCGGGAGGGGGGACACAGGTAGGAAAATAAAAAAAAAAAAAGAAGGTTCCTCAGGTTTTTTGGTGTTGTGAATTTGGAAAGGGGCGGGTTGTGTCGAAAAATTCATCTTGGGGTCGGCCCCGAATAGAAAAGAAAAGGGGTACGGAATGACTATAAAGCCAGGACATAAAATGTAAGCCCTAAATGAAAATGCATTTTTTTATCTACCACTAAAATGGTAAACTGTAGGGGCGTAATTTTGGGTTTTTACGAAAATGAATTATTTTTCAGTGACCGTTTTGAGGGTTTTAATTTCAGCAATTGGGGTTTTCGCATTTTTTTTTTTTACGGGGGGCGGGGCAATGGGGGGGCTGGGGGGGGGGGACTTGTAGGGGGGCCCAAAACCTTGCTTTTGGGGGCCCCGAAATTTCTGTTGGGGTCCCCTGGGTATGTTCCCACGCATTTGGGGAAGACATTTTTTTCTTTTTGCGCTTTTTAATACGCGCAAAATGCGCAACGCAATTAGGGTAATTTATAGCTCTGAATTACGCCTCGTCTCCCCCGGCATACAATACAATCCGATACAGATCGCATTTTACGCCAGGGGAGATACAATACAATACGATACGTATTGTACGCCAGGGGAGAGAAGCGGCGCTGACGATACATGTGCATGGAGCTTATCAGCCAAAAACATTTGCAACGCATACAGTACCCGCCCCAATACGGTGAGGAAGATATCTTCTTAGCTGGATAAAGGAACGGAGAACGAATTCCCCCACTCCAACTCAAGAAAATTAATATTAGACATATTTGCTACATTTTATGTTTCTGTAACTTAATAACTTTATTGATGAATGTAACAAATCTCCAGTTATTGTAAGTCCTAATATAAATAATTTTTCTGAACCTAGATCGCTTTATTTAAAGGGGTTGTCTCGCTACAAGTATTTATTTTTATGTTAAAGATCTTGCAAAAACAAGTGCAATACATGTCCATTAACAGTGTCCAACCGATTCTGAGATATCCCCTCTTGTATGGGCTGCATGAGCTCCTCAGGTCGCTATAGCTACAGACCTGTTTGATCCCTCATTATAGGCTGCCAGCACTGGTTGCTATAGCACAGACTTAGCTTCTACTGCAGCCTAGTGGAAGACAACACGCCCCTGAATTAAAAATGAAACCAAGAAAACAGGACTGAAGTAAAATGAATCAATGTAGTGAGACAACCCCTTAAAGCTAGGATATTTTTAAAGACCTCAATGCATGCTTACATAATTGTTATCATATCACTAACAAAAAAAGCATTATTTTTTTACAGGATATGGCTTTACAGAAAGGCACATGGCTTATCTTCTGACTGGCAAAATTTTGGTGCAATTAGTCAACCGCCTGCTCTGCTGATCCGCGGCCCCGGGCTAACATGGTCCCTTCTTTGTCTATCGTTCATTGAAGATGCGACGCTCTACAACGATCAGCGACGCAGGGGGAGTGATGCGGAGGTGTTGTCACACCCCCTGCGCCTCTCAGTCACGCCACACGCCGGGTCCTGGAGGGAGCAGCTCGGCCGGGGATCCGGGTAAGGTGAGTGACTTTCTTCTTCTTTTTTATTTCTTTTTTTTTTTTAATTAGCCTGGTCACTACAGGGCATATCTATAATTATTCCTACTGGGGGCATATCTATAATTATTCCTACTGGGGGCATATCTATAATTATTCCTACTACTGGGGGCATATCTATAATTATTCCTACTAGGGGCATCTATCTATAATTATTCCTACTGGGGGCATATCTATAATTATTCCTACTACTGGGGGCATGTCTATAATTATTCCTACTACTGGGGTCATATCTATAATTTTTCCTACTACTGGGGGCATCTATCTATAATTATTCCTACTGGGGGAATATCATAATTTTTTCCTACTAACTGGGGGCATCTATCTATAATTATTTCCTACTGGGGCAAATCTAAAAATTACTCCTACTACTGGGGCATCTATCTAATTATTCCTACTACAGGGGCATCTATCTATAATTATTCCTACTAACTGGGGCATCTATCAAAAAATTATTCCTACTGGGGGCATATCTATAATTATTCCTACTACTGGGGGCATATCTATAATTATTCCTACTACTGGGGGCATCTATCTATAATTATTCCTACTGGGGGCATATCTATAATTATTCCTACTACTGGGGGCATCTATCTATAATTATTCCTACTACTGGGGGCATCTATCTATAATTATTCCTACTGGGGGCATATCTATAATTATTCCTACTGGGGGCATCTATCTATAATTATTCCTACTGGGGGCATCTATCTAAAATTAATTCCTACAACTGGGGCATCTATCTATAATTATTCCTACTGGGGCATATCTATAATTTTTCCTACTACTGGGGGCCTATATCTATAATTATTCCTACTGGGGGCATATCTATAATTATTCCTACTACTGGGGGCATCTATCTATAATTTTTCCTACTACTGGGGGCATCTATCTATAATTATTCCTACTACTGGGGGCATCTATCTATAATTATTCCTACTGGGGGCATATCTATAATTATTCCTACTACTGGGGGCATCTATATATAATTTTTCCTACTACTGGGGGCATCTATCTATAATTATTCCTACTACAGTGGCATCTATCTAATTATTCCTATCTGGGGCATTATTCTAAAATTATTTCCTCCCTTGGGGGCATTATCTATAATTATTCCACCACTGGGCAATCTATATTATTCCTACTTGGGCATCTATCTATTATTATTCCTACTGGGGGCATCTATCTATAATTATTCCTACTGGGTGCATCTATCTATTATTATTCCTACTGGGAGCATATCTATAACTCTTCCTACTGGGGCATCTATCTATAATTACTCCTACTACTGGGGGCATACCTATAATTATTCCTACTGATGGCATATATCTATTTATTACTATAGGGGTCATATATTTATCTATCATTACTACATGGGTCATATATACCTATCTCTAATTACTACAGGGGGCATATAACTCTATAATGACAGACCTGATTACATATACATGTATTATGCTGATAAATATTACTGCAGACTGACTGTCAGCTCTGTGGGTCAGTATTATTAGTATAATACTGACCCACAGAGCTGACAGTCAGTCTGCAGTTATAAAATGCTGGTTACCCCATACTATATCCCTAAATGACACTGTATACACTTTATTGTGGGTTTTTTTTTTTTTTTGTGTGTGTGTGTGTGTGGGGTGTGTGTGTGATTCTAAACCTCCAACCCCCTCTATAACCCCACCCCTAATAACGCCGCCCCCAATAACCCCGTCCCCACTGGGCCGCGGAAAAATTTAAATGCATCAAACCAGTCCCTGGTGGAAAAAAGGTTGGGGACCGCTGGCATAAGGTAAGCCAACTAACGGAAGATGTAACCACAAAGCATTGTGAAGATTTTATCAACACTATGACAAATCTGGTGCATTTTAAGGCCATGTTCACACGGCTTATTTTGGGACGATTTGGTCCCTTATTCCGCACCATACTGCACGAAATACGGCGCAAATCCATCCCAGTCATTTCGGTAATCCACAGTTCTCATAGAGAACTATGGATTCAGTCTCTTCTCCCCGCTCGCCGTATTTCGAAAGAAAGTGACATGCACATTATCCCGGCGGGATACGCGCCGTGGATAAAAGTTAAAATACCGTTGAAAATCCGACGGGTTTTTGAATTTCACCGCACTGTGACGCACCGGGCTACACAGAAATCTTGCAGAAGATAGAACATATATCTTCTGCTGGATGGCCAGCGACTACAGTAGAAAACCCGTGCTGTGTAGACTACAGCAAGGATTTTCTGTTGAGTTCTACACTGCATTGGGTACATTCAGATTTTCGGCGGATTAAAAATACTGAATCTGCTGAAAATCCAATGAGAATCCAGTGCTGTGTAGATAAAGCCTAACAGCAGACTTCCTGAACACCATTCTAAGTCCCGAAAACTGACTGTAGAGGGATTTCCTAGGCTTTGTATTTGGTCAATCAAAAACCTGGAGTCCCCTTTGATTATGTTGCGGTCTCGGACCAGTCTTACCAAGGAACAGAGCGGTTAGTTACAGCCCCATTGTTAGTACAATTTTAGCACTGGGAGCCACTTACCCCTATTCTACTGCTGTAAGGGGAAAAGACATGGCTGCAGATTGAGGACCTGCACTACCTGCTGCCAAAAGAAACTGGACAGCTGTTAGGGGGTTAAGAAAAGATTAACATGTTTATTTATATGGTTAGCAATACATTCAAAGGCATCACATACATAGAAGTAACAGAGAAGTCATTATTTTTATAATAAAAGCGTTATCTTTCCATAGATCATATAGATATTATGGAGAGGAGACCTCTTCTTAGGATCCATTTCTATACGACAGAGTAGTGAGCTTCTCACTCTAGGACAGACTCAATATGAATATGTATTTCATGAATGGGTGCTGTATTGTACTTAAAGGGGTTTTCTCGCTACAAAGATCATATCTGTAAAGATGGTGACAATAAAAATAACCAGTTTTGCAATTGGTTTGCATTTCCTAAATGAATTAGTATAGCAGCTATTAGCTAATCTGTGAGTGTCTAGAGCTAAGTCTGACTCCTGTGGTCGGGCCACTCCCCCTTTGCTGTGATTGGCTACCTGATATTTAGATCAACTCCAGGACAGGCCAGGCCCCCTCTGCGGTGATGGGCTGCCCGCACCCTCTGTGATTACTCCCCCCCCTTCACCGTTTGAAAGTCAAATTGCTCCAGGGAAACTCTGATATGAAGGATCTGGGCAATGCAAGACTCACTCCTCCCACCCATAAAACACACTTATAATAAACTCTGCTCCCCCCACTGATATATCACAGATATAATACACTCCGTTAGACACAATGAAAAAATGTCACTTTCTGTAATATTAAGGGGCTGTATGTATAACTGTTTACAGCAATGCAGGTGTTCTGGTTACAAGAAGCTTGTGGAGGGAGGTGACAGCTCTCCAGATGTGAAAACTGATCATTGCAGGAGGTCTACAGACCTGTGACGTCCTCTCCCTTCCACTGCTCACATAGAATGATGATGTTGATGATGACTAAGGCTATGGCTACACACCATCAGAAAGCTGACGTCTTTTTGTCGGAAGCACGAGCGCGGTTTTTGTCATATTTTGCGCAAAAACCGTGGGCGGTTTTAGCTTCTTTCTGTTGGTCCACACAGTTGAATGTACGTGAAACTAAAGGAAAAATGCAAGACGCCAGTGGTTTTTACAACATGCCGACACCAGAAAAGAGTTTGAAAAAAACCGACATGTGTAGACTACAGGTCGTTAGCATTTTATATTTTATTAGGAAAGCCATGGGTCTGGAACAGACTTGGTAGCTATATAAGGTGTGTGATAGGCTATCTGCACACATATCGCTTATCAGAGCTGCAAAAAGAGATTATTACTGGCTTTCAAACCAAGAGTGGCAACATTTCTAAAACTGCGCAGTTTGTAAACTAGCTGCTGTAGTGAAAATGTATCGTGCATAAACAAATGGCAACATTGCGAATAAAGGACATGGAAACTGTAGAGCAGCACATGCCATTAATGTGAGAGGTGAACGTCGGCTACACAGCTGCACGAAAGGCAGACTGACACACCACAGTAGAGCAGCTCAGCACTAGAATAACCCAGGGGCTACCAGACGTGTGTCTATAACAGTTTAGGGAACCCTAATGTGTATGGGGCTCTGAGACAGGCATATGTACCATGCACAGCTGCTAACATAGCTGCATCAGCAGAAAAGGCTTCAAGTTGTACAACTATACCCAAATTGGACCTCCACTGACTGGTTAAGGGTTGTCTTCACTGGTGCATCATGTTTTCTGCTTCAGCAAATGACTAGACACTTGGGGCCACATGTATGAAACAGTTTTGGTCTAAAACTCACTTTTTTCCCCCATAGAAACCTATGGGGAAATACGCACCGAAATTAGCCCGTGTGAACATAGCCTTGCAGTTAACTTTATTTTCAACAACCAAGAAAGAGCTGTGTTGTGTTTTTGTACAGTTAACTTGTCTACAACCTCTGACATCACTTAGAGAGACAGCAGTTCTACCAGTAAATCCACATAATGAGGAAGTTGCTTGGATAACAATATTAATAGAATTAATTCACCATTATTAATTATTCAGTTAGTTATTAGTTATTCAGTTATTCAGGGGCCTACTGCATTGGTATAAAAAAGGTATAGAAGCAGAATTTTTAACCCCTTACAGACCACAATACATCTTTTGTCGGCTGGAAAAAATAAGCTGGCATCATGCCCTTGGGGGATGAAGCGGGCTAGGGTGGGGTTTTGGGACCCCGGACCTGCCTAATGAAAAAGATGATATAACTTAGATCTGAGCTTTTTCAACCCCTTAGATGCAATGGTCACTATTAACTGTGGCATCTAAGTGCTTCTAGAGGGAAGAAGTTCCCTCTTTCACTCCATTGGAATCCACGGCAATTTGTTCTCTGTGAGCCGATGGTTTTACATGGTAGTTGGGGACCATATAACATCACCCATTTCTCCTTTCTGTTTATGCTTTTTAGGCCTTGCCAAATGGGAAAAAAGGGATGCCTGCAAGTGTAACCGGACGGGTGTAAAAAATTGCACTACATAATATGCCAGGTATTAAATTTTCAGAAATCAAAGATTACATTTTTAAGTCCGAAGGGTTTCCTGGGAAAAAAAAAAAATAAATACATAAACTACATGTCATAATTAAACATCCTAATCGTTTTTTTAAAAAAGTTGCTCGTTCGTTAGGGGTAATCTTTATAAAAAGAAAGCGGCCCCCGGGGTGTCCTTTCCTGTGCAAAAAACCCTGCCCTTGAATGCGAACCAGCAGTGGGGAAAAACCTCCGAGTTAAATTTCCCTGGTGAGACTGAGGCTAACTGAGCAGTGTCTATAGACCTGATAGCCCTGTAGGGACAGTTCGCACTGTTGAAAAAAAAATGGGACTGTAAAACACAATTTATTTATTTATTATATATATAATATATATAATAATATATAATACTTATATACATACACACACACACAGTGGGTACAAAAAGTTTTCCCACCCCCTTTAAAATTTTTTCACTCTTTGTTCATTGCACCTTTTGGGTAGGCAAAAAAGAATTTTTTTTTTTTAAATGTAACTCTGCACCCCAAACTTGAAAAAGGAAAAAAACCCAGAAATGAAATATTTTGCAAAATTTATTAACAAGAAAAACAAAAATATCACATAGTCATAAGTTTCAGAACCTTTGCTCGTATTGAGTAGAAGACCCTTTTTAGTATACAGCCATGATCTTCTTGGGAATATGCAACAGTTTTTCACACTGGATTTGGGGGTCCTCCCATTCTTCCTTGCGTTCCTCTCCAGTTCCTCAGGTTGGCGTCCCTGAAGCTGGTGGACAGCCATTTTAAATTCCCCCAAGGGGCTAAATTGGGTTTAGGTCCGGCCTCTGGCTGGGCCGGTCAACAAGGGGCACAGAGTTTTTTCTGAAGCCCTGCTTTGTTATTTTAGCTGTGTCTTGGGGGTCATGTCTTGTTGGAAGATGAACCTTGGGCCCGTTGAGGCCGGACATCGGAAGAGGTTTTCATCCAGGTACTCAGTACTCTGCCGCATTTTTTCCTAAAATTGAAAAACCATCTCCTGCCCCTGCACGAAAAAAACCCCCATAGCAGTGCTGACTGTAATGGTCTGGAGGTGGTTCCCACGGGACCACGCGGCGAGCGTAAGCCCACACCAAGGGGGGGAAATTTTAAGGGGGGTCCCGGATTCACCGAGCCTCCAAAAAGGGGGGATGGTTTGTTGGGGCGGGAGTCCACCAGGTCACTACCCTGGGGGGCTTGCCTGCGGGGGCCCCCAAGGGGTAACGAGGTACAGGACGGCAGGCAGGCCTATCATGGGCGGGCGGAGGTCAGGACAGGGGGCTCTGGTTCGTGGACGATAAAAGCAGGAGGTCAGGACAGGGGGCTCGGGTTTCGGGGCCCGGGGTAAACGTAGGCAGGAGGTCGTACAGGGTAGACAAGACTGGAACATTTTAGAAAGCTTTCCCCTGGGGAATACAAAAAGGGGACCGGGCAGGGCCAAAGGGGAAGGCCAGATTAAATGGAGCATGCCCGGCAATGCCAATTACCCGCACTGCCCCTTTAAAAATTCAAATCCCGGCGTGCAGCCCCTGGGGGCGGAGCCACGCGGGGGAGAGGGAGACAACCGGAGGACCCCGCCGGTAATGAACGCGGGCGGGGAGGGGGGTGACAGACCCGAACCCGACGGGGGAAGGGCTCCGTGGGACCCGGGGCCCCCGCCCCTGCGATCCGGACAGTGGCGCAGGGGCGCCGTGACGTCCCCCCCCTCTGGGCTCCCCTCTTGGGCCCCCTCTTTTACTGGATTGAAAAAATTTTTGGATAAAACCCCCCCCCCCCCCGGTTCAGAATATTCTCTTTGGCTCCCAGGACCTCTCTTCGGGGGAACCCCTTCCAGTCCCCAGGAAGTATGCTTTCCCCACCCTCCTCATCCCAGTTTTTTCTTTGACCCGAAACATTACGTACAGCCACAGACGGGGGAGGAACCATTCTGGGAAAAACGTTTAAAGGAACCGGGGGTTTCAGTGGGGAACATGAAAAGAATTGGGGATTCTCATGTAGGGGGAGCGGGTTTGTATGACACCGGGGTTGATACGGCTGATAAACTAAAAGGGTCCAAGGAAACGGGGTCCCATTTTTGGGAAGGGCATCTTTAGGCGGAAATCTAGACGAGACCACACCTTGCACCTGGAGAAATACCGGGGGGGATTTTTTTTTTGTCCCTTGGGTCTTCATGCGTCGGAAGCGCGGAGCAGCGACTGACGGGTCGGGCCCCAGAGGGCCTTCAGTCTTAAAAAATTGGTCCCCGCCGGGCCCTAAGAGGAGGTTCCCAAAGGGGGAAAGGGGAAAGGGGGGGGGGGATGGGCCAACACAATGTAAAGGGGGACCCCCACGGACTCAGATCAAGGAGTTATAAAAACTCCACCCAGGCATAAATTGGACCAATCATCTTGACGTCCCGAGACGAAATGGGGGGTAACATCCCAAGACTTTGTTAACCCCTTCCCCCTGGCCGTTGCTGGGGGGTGGGGCGGAAGAAAAAAGTCGAGCTTCACCTAAAGTTGGTTGCACAGGGCTTGCCAAAACCTGGAGAAAATTGAACCCCCTCCGAGACAATTGTGGGGGAGTCCATGCAGAAGAAACCCCTTTTCAGGAAAAAGCTCCGCCCGGGGGAGGGAGATGGCAGGCCTGGAACGGGACTAAAAGCGCCATTTTGGAAAAGCGTCCCTAATACCCAAATGTGGTGTTTCCCGACGGGAGGGGGGTCATTTTTTGGAGTCCATGGAAATGTTGGTCCAGGGTTGAGTGGGAAAGGGAAGTGGGGTGAAGTGGCCGCGGGTTTTGACGGGCGGCTTGTTTCGGGGAACAGGATCACAAGACGAAAAAAAGTCCTTAACTCCTTTTAAAAATTGGCCACCAAAAGAAGGGGATATCGGTAGAAGGTTCTTGGGCGCCGGGATGACCCGCCACCCAAAGAGCAAACTCCCCATTTTAAAATACGTGTGCGGGGAGCAGGACGCACAAAATCCATCCAGGGAGGGACTTCCGGGGGCACGGTGCTGCCGAGATGAGACGTTCTGGAGGAATTTTGTGTTCTGGGAAGTATCTTCACCACCCCGCGGGGGCACGGGGAGGGGGTCACTCTCCATTTTTTCTCAGCTGGGCCCAAAATTTAATTGAAAATGAAGGAGAAGAAAAAGCGACCACCCAGTGGCGTGGGTTAAGTCCCGAGCCCTCTGCGATATTGGAGGTTCTTATGGTCCAGTAGATACGGGGGAAAAGGGCGCCTCCAGCAGATAAGCCCAAACCCTTTCCCGGGGCCAATTTTTGGCTAGTAGCTCCCGGTTCGCCATCGTGTAATTCCCTCGGCGATGGAACGTCTTGGAGAAGAAGCCGCCGTTAAGTCTTAAACCCCGGGGCCCCTTTTTTTGGTAAGAACTGCTCCGGGTCCCACAAAGAGGCAAAACCATCTCCAGTGTAAGGGGTTTTCGAATCCGGCGTGCAAGGATAGAGGCCGTAAGAAGGGGGAGTTGAGCTTCGAAAACGCCGCCTCGACCGGCCCGCTCGTGGGTTGTTTGTTTCCCTTTTGAGGGCTACTAGGGGGCCATCAGCGAGAGAAGGAGGGTGAATGGCGATAGTATTGCGAAGCCCAAGAATCGCTGGATAGCCCGCACCCGACGGGATGGCCACTGCACACGGCAGACATTTTTTGGGTCCTCCGTAGGCCTTGGCAAGATGACGTACCCAGAAACGGGGGCTGTCTGTGGAAGTGGACTTCCCTGCTTGGCTGCGGGGGTTCTCCCGAACCTGGGTGGGTGGGTTCGAGGTCGGGGAAAACACCAAGTCATCAAAGGTAGACACCATGCAGGTGGGGGGGCCGAACATCTTCACGGCTCCGAAAGACGGCGGACATTGCACAGTCCCCAAGGGATAAAACCCGGTACTCAAAATGCCCTCCCTGGTGTTGAAGGCGTTTCCATTCTCGTCCTTTTAAAATTGGCCAAGTTTTGCCCCCCCGATCCAAATTAGGGGGAAAATTTGGCGCCCTGCAGGGATCAAAGTTCGGATCAGGCAAAAGGGGGAAGTTTTTTCCGTATCTTGTAAGCCCCCCGGGGTCTATGCAGGGCCGCAAGGTACCGCCTTCTTCTTCATGAAGAAGAACCCGCTGACTGGGTTGACTGGCGCTTTGTGAAGCTCTCCTCCCCTTAAAGAAACGTACATCGAAATTTGGGGGCGCTAAACGATCAGGTCACGAGGGAAGACGGAAAGGGTTTTAGCTGCCAAAAATCCTTAATCGGCTTGAAGCCCCTTTTTTGAAGGTCACCGAACAGCCCGTTCCAAAACAGTTCAGAGGGCCCAAATAGGAAATGACCGGTAGTCTCCTACAGACAGGTCCCCCCCGGCGAGGATAGGGGGGGCTGTCTCGCGGAGGGGTGCACGGGGTGGGCCCTTTTAACAACTGCGGAAAATCATGAGGGAAAGACTGTAGCCGCCTCCTGGGTCGTTTCTTCCCTAGGGGTGTAGCCCAGCCAAGGCCTTTTCCCGAAAGGGGTGACCCGAAAACCACCTTCCCCAGTTCAGACGGGAATGATCCGCCTCGCCCCACTGTAGAGCTTGGGTGATAAACCCCCTGCAGGTTTCGGGTTCCGTCAAATTTTTAGATGGGGCGACGCCGAAGTTTGGGCCCCCCAGGTCACAGGAACCCGTGAGGCAAAAACAACCGTGGAACTGGCGAAGGTTGCTGCTGCTGGACGTGCGATTTGCTGAAAACTGGGGGGATGCGGGTTAGTGCTGCGCCTGTTGACCGAGTTCTGTGCCGGCGGGAACAACGGTCTTTAGGTCCGCAGGCGGGGTAACGGCCCCTTGGGGGATCCCTGGCCGGGTCCTACTGTAAAGGTCTGGAGGGGGATCCACTGGGCCCCCGCAAGGCGATGGGGGTAAGCCCACCCGGGAGTGGGAACTAAGTGGGCCCCGGGTATTTCCCGAGCCCGCCGCAAAGCGGTGGTCTTGCTGCGGCGGGAGCCACCCGGCACTACCACGGGGGGTTGCCTGCGGTGGCGGCCCAAAGGGGAAAAGGTACAGGATCGCCAGGGAGGGCCGTAGTCATGGCGGCAGGATGTCAGGACGGCGGCTCTGGTTTCGTGGGTTTGGGAGAAAAGTAGGGGGTCAGGACAGGGGGTCTGGTTCGTGGTTGGTAAACGAACAGGAGGTCGGGACACGGTAGACAAGCTAAAAAACTTTAAAAAGCTTTCCCTCGGGAGAAATAAACAAGGATCCGGCGAGGGCCGCCAGGAAGAGGCCGGACTTATATAGGAGCAGTACCCGGCAATGACCAATTACCAACGCACTGCCCCTTTAAATTCAAACTGCCGGCGCGCGCACGCCCGGAGCCACACCGAGCCGGAGCGCGGCCGGGTAAGTGAACGCCGGCGGGGACGGGGAGGTGAGCGGACCCCGAACCCGACGTGCGGGATGGGGCTCCGCTGGGAGCAGGGGCCCGGGCGCGCCTGTGACCCGGGACAGTAGTCGCAGGGGCGTCCGTGACACTGCCACCACCACCATGTTTCAATGTTGGGATTGTATTGGGCAGGTGATGAGTTTTCTCCACACATACCGCTTAGAATTAACACCAAAAAGTTCAATCTTCATCTCATCAGACCAGAAAATCTTATTTTCTCATGTCTGGAGTCCTTCATGTGCGTTTTTGCAAACTGTATCGGCTTTCATATGTCTTGCACAAAGGGAGAGGCTTCCGTCGGCACACTCTGCCAAATAAAAGCCCCGACTGGTGGAGGACTGGCAGTGATATTTTGACTTTGTGAAACTTTCTTCTCCATCTCCCTACTGCATCTCTGGACTCACCACAGTGATCTTGGGTTCTTCTTTACCTCTCTCCCCAAGGCTCTTCTCCCACGATTGCTTAGATTGTTTGGACGGCCAGGTCGAGGAAGAGTTGAGGTCATCCCAACCTTCTTCTGTTTTAGGATTATGGAGGCCACTGTGCTCTTAGGAATCTTGAGTACTGCAGAAACTCTTTTGTAACCTTGGCCAGATCTGTGCCTTGCCACAATTCTGGCTCTGAGCATCTTGGGCAGTTCCTTAGACCTCATGACTCTCATAAGCTCTGACATGCACTGTGAGCTGTGAGGTCTTATTTAGACAGGTGTGTTCCTTTTCCAATCAAGTCCAATCAGTTTAATTAACCAGAGCTGAACTCCAATGAAGAAGTAGAACCATCTCAAGGAGGATCAGAAGGAAATGGAGAGCATGTGAGTTAAATACAAGTGTCAATCCAGGGGTCTGAATACTTATAACCAGGTGATATTTCAGTTTTTCTTGTTTAATAAATTTGCAAAAATATCTACATTTCTGGGTTTTTTTCAAGACAGGGTACAGAGTATGAATTAATGATCAAAAAAATGAACTTTTTTGATCTTACCAAATGGCTGCAATTAAAGAAAAGTGGAAGAATTTAAAGGGGTCTGAATACTTTCCGTACCCACTGTATATATGGTGTGTGTATAACAGACATACACATATATACAGTGTATATATGTGTGTATATATATATACATATATAAAATATATATATAATTATAATATTCAATATATATATATATATATATGTATATATATAAAATATATAATATTATAAATATATATAATATATAATTATAATAAAATTGTGGGGACTAGCGTCACAAAAGGGAAGGCACAAGCGGGATGGTTGCAACCAAAAATATAGGGTTTTATTTTAAAAGCAAAACAAACAGCAAAACAAACAGGAGTTCTTATCTCATTGGCTTACGTCACCGTCAAACATCAGCACAAAACAAAATTTAGATTTCCAGCATCAAAAAAAACAAGGCACAATTGTTATACTCCACCGTGTGGCAGGAAGTCTCTGTGTAGCAGACCTCCTCGGTCGGGTTGGAAAATCAAAGCCCCTGCACCCAAAAGACCACCAATAAACAATATTAGGCTACCAACAAACCAATCGTAAACCACCAGGGGGAACCCTCCCACCCACGCTACACCTTTTAGAAAAAGCAGCCCAAAAAGCGCACACAGCTTACTAAAACTACCAAACTGCGTAACCTATGGTTACCTATCTTTACGGCGACTTTTCCCCACAAGGTCCGGGTTCCTTGGTGGCCCCCCCTAGCATTCTCTGCTCCCTTCTCTGTGTGGAAAGCGGCTGTCCTACTGATCCCTCCTACATCCCTGGAACTTCCTTACCATTTTCAGCATAATACTAGGGACATACCTTCCATCCACTATTTTTCCTGCTGGTTGCTTACTATATATATATATACAGTCATATGAAAAAGTTTGGGCACCCCTATTAATCTAAATCATTTTTAGTTCTAAATATTGGGTTTTGCAACAGCCATTTCAATTTGATATATCTAATAACTGATGGACACAGTAATTTTCCGGATTGAAATGAGGTTTATTGTACTAACACAAAATGTGCTTATTAGTTTTTAATATATAAATTGAAAGGGTTTTGTTCAAACACCCAAAATTTAGAACAAAAAAAGTTTAACTAATAGGGTCCCAAAAAACTTTTTCATATCTGTATATTAAATATATAATATATATATATATATAATTTATATAATATATATAAAAAACATTATATATATATAAATATATATATACATATATATATAAAAATTTATATATACATACACACACACACACACACACACACACACTTTTATAGGCCAAAATACAGCATTTTGAACCGGGCTGTTTTTTTTACAATCCTCTCAAAGATTTAATAAAGGTTAATCAATAAACTACATGAACCACAAAAAATTACTTGCCCTTTTAAGGGGGTTAATACATTATTTTAAAAAATGCTATATTTCCTGTTTTACACTTAACAAATAAAAACAGTATAAAGTGGACAACTCCTTTGATTTCCCTTATATAAACTACTGAAGAGGGAAAATTTGCTTTGCCAAAATTAAAAATGTCAAAACCTTTTTCACTGAAAAAACATTTCGTTACATCCATTTAAAATTTTGACAATCCGACATTTCTGCAGTTAATCAGCGACATGGGAACATACTGTAATAGCTTATAAAGAGGGTGATACATGGTAACCAATCAACTGTGCAAGAACCCCACTGTGATTGTTGGGACTGAGAGAAAGTATCACTTTTCATTTTCTGATTTTCTGCTTTTTATTTGCAGGAGACACCTTCCTGAAATGCTCCTGTGGAACATGAATATATACTGCTCAATATTACATTACACTGCTGGGGTCACCATGTAGTTTATCTCCTTAATGCTGCAGCGATTTGTGGCTATGCTGAATTAGTTTTTTCCTCCCCATCTTTCAAAGGCCATAACTTTTTAACTTCTTTCTACATCGAAGTAAAAAGGCTTTTTTTTTGTTTTTTTTAATGGACCATCAACTGTCCAATGTCAGAAAAACACAAAAAAATTCTTTATAAGATGGAAAAAGTGCAATTTTTACATTTTTGGGGGGTTGCTTTATGGTTCCGTTTGGTATAAAAAAATGCTTTTGTTTTCTCAGTCAGTAGGGTTTCCAGTGATACCAAATTTTTTGCGCTTTCATTATGTTTTAGTACTTAAAAAAAGTTTTTAGTTTTTCAATTTGCACTGCAGTGCCATTTTCTGTTTTTCCAGGGCTATTTTTTTTGCAGGCTGAGATGTAACTTTTATTGGTTTTATCATTTTGAGATTCCTGCAACTTTGTGATCACTTTTTATTCTAAAAAATGCAATTTTTTAGTGCGGGGGATTTTATTTTTCTACAGAGTTCCCCCAACGGTTTTTAATGTTATTTTTTAATAGATCTGACTTTTACAGATCTGGGCACCAGCGTTGCAATTTTTTGTTTTTTTTGTTTTTAATCTGAAATCCCAAAAAGGGGAAGGGGGGTTTTAACAAAAGGGGTACTCTAAAATTTGGCGTTAACATCCAAAATTTTCATGCGCATTATAAAGGCCTAGAAGGGCCCCATTTATAACCTCTCTATGGGGGTCATAAATCGGGCCCTTTAGCGCTCGGGGGACATTTCTGGGCCCGGTGGTATACCTGTTTTAGCTGTAATGCGCCTAAAAATCCGAGCAAAGCTTAAATATGTACTTCGCCACAGTTCTAGTGCGCCCCGCCTCCCCTATGTAAAACCCCCGAGAGTGCTGCGGAAATTTAAAAAAAGTATAAACGGGGGTGGTCTGAATGGCGAAAAGAGCCGATATCTGGGGACAGCCCTGCCATACATGTCCCCCCAAATATATTATTTTTGTTTTTTTTGAAAAAACCCTTTTAATTTTAGTCCCTTTTAAAGGGAATTGACCCTGGGGGGCCTGATCACTTGTACACTGCTCTGCATGATAAAATATTGTAGAAAAATATACAAATATAGCTCCGCTATTACACCCTGGCAACGAAAACCTTAAATACCACCACTGCCTCACAACTGCTCCCGCGATTTTTCAGGAGACGTGGGCAATCGGGGGCCAGAAAAGTTTTTGAATTTCAACCACGATTGCAGCGGGTATTACTATGGAAAAGCTCATGAGGGAGCCACCCCCCAGCTGTTTTGGGGGACTGCATGATGTAAATGCATCATTAAAGGGTTAAAACATGGTGCTGGGAATTTCTAGCCTCAGGTACCATGCTACTGACAGGGGGTAGCAGGTTGAAGCAAAGGGAACCCTTACTATAAGTTTTGGGTGGAGAAGCTTTAAATGCATATCTCCCAAGGGACATTCCCTATTTTTAACCTTTGTCCCTTTAGCCATAAATGTCCCTTTTTTTTTAGGAAAAGTTTGGGTCAATAAACAGACTATCTAGCTTTGAAAAGTATCTGATTGCTTCCTAACTATATATTATATAACAACTTACTTAATATTTCGACATTGGATACAATGCAATCCTTAAAATGTGTCCCTTTTTGGCTATCCAGAAAGTTGGCATGTATGTGTTTGGACATGGCTAGAGGCATGTCTTGGTGTGATGTTTGGGTGTGGTTAACTGGCCTGTGGTCCCCCTTTCAATTTTTAAAAAAATTTGGGGGGTATTAAGTTTTGCGGGGGGTGCTAATGCTGTGTAATTCTAATGTGACAGGGAGAGAAGCAGTATTGTGCTGAGCTGGCATTAGGAGCCTTAGGGAAGTCAAATGGAATGTCCACAGCATGAGTAAAACATACTCAATGTGTGGTGACCCAGAGGCAGCAGAAGAGAGGATAGGGGTTGGAATGGTCACAGTCCTCTTATGCTGCCCTGGAGTCATCACATTGAAAAGGGGAGATCCGCTTAAATAGGAGTTGGTGGTACTGCTATTTAATTTCCCCTGGGACACACTCAATAAGATGTTTGCCTCACTGCCCTGGTGCTGGTAAAGGAGATGTCCATGATGTCAATGTAGAAAACAACAGGCAGAAGACAGTATGGAGTTCAAATAAACCAGCTTCTTTTTCTCCAGCCTAGATAGAATACCGGAAAATAATCTCCTTCAGGCAATGTCACATCAGAGGAGGTGCAGTGGTCCCTGACTACAACCCAGCCCACTGCCCCTGCCTACTTGGTGTGCTACCATAGATGGCAGACCCCAACTGGGCAGCAGACCGTATGCTACTAAGTGCAGAGCCGTCCGGAGAAAGCAAGGTCGATCAGTCCCGGTCAGCAACAGTACGGGTACATCAGGCCAGGGGTCAGAAAACTATAAGGAAAGAGGTACAGTATCAGGAGACAAGCTGAAGTCAAGAAGACGAGCCGAGGCCAAGTAACGGAACAAGCAATGCAGAGAGCAGGTGAAAGAGCTGCTAGAACCTTTCACAGGCAGAGACAGGAAGGTCTGAGTCGATTTGTGCAGTCTCTGGACCCTCCTATTGGCCTTTGTGACACACCTCTGGCTGTGGAGACAGGCCAGATGAATTAACCCCTTCAAAGCATTGCACTTTAGAAGCAGGGAACTGATCAGGTACGTGAGTCATGACAGGAAACACATATCACAGTCAATTTTCAGAAAGCCTGTAGCAAGGATGGGCCTAAATTACCACATTCAGACTAGTGCTACTACTCCACAGAAGCTTACTTGCTTGCCCCATGTGATCTGGAATTTTGTGTGCAACTAGTGGGTTGAGTTAGACATCAACTGACTATGAAGAGGGTTTTGACTTACTTCCTTTTCATCTACTTACACTTTAATTGAGTAATCTAATCCATGTGCTGTCAGGTCTCCACTTTATCTTTCAGTTGGTGGCCTACTAGACTTCTTACTGGACCGAGGGTGAGGAGTTAAGAAAGTCGGCTCCAGGGCTGAACTTCTTAGGTGCTGAACTGGTGAACAACTTCCAGCACTGAACTAAATGAAGAACACCTGTAGAACTCTCTTGAAGCCCAATAAACGGTTAATTTATATATTCTGGTCCCACCCTTGTTGCCCAGTTAACCATCCTTGCACAGACATTAACCCTTAGGCCTCGTTCACACGGCTTATTTGTCCGCGGATTGGCGCCGTACTCTGCGCCGGATTTACGCTGCAGTACGGCGCCAATCCGTAGGAGTAATTACGGTAATCCACTGCTCTCATAGAGAACAGTGGATTCCGTCGCTCCTCACCTCGGCGAATCTGCCGCGGGGGTAGAAAGTGACATGCACATTATTTACGGCGTGTACGCGCCGTAGATAATGCATTGTCTATGGGCCGGGGACCACTCCGGCCCCGCCTCTGTCCCGCCCCTTATTCACGGCGGATTTGTGAGCTCAATACGTCTCACAAATCCGTCGGGAATAAGCCGTGTGAACACGGCCTTAGAGTATGTTCACATTTGCAGCGTGTACATTTGCACTGATTTATGCCTCCTATACTTCATTATTTCATAGCGCGTGTACACCTGAAAGAATTCACATGTCAATTCTTTTCAGGCACGCCTAAAATTACGAGCCTAAAATACGCATCGTGTGAATGACGGCGCATATTTACATTGCAGTCTATGAGGAGAGTTTAGAACATTGTTTTGGATACATTTCGGCATGTATTTCGCATCAAATATATTAATGTATGCCAAACCCCTTAACGACGAGGCCTATTTTTTTCTTCACGTTCGTTTTCCCTCCTCGCCTTTCCGGAGCCATTCCATTTTTATTTTTTCATCTACATAGACAAGAGGGCTTTTATTTTGGAAACAAGATGTACTTTCTAATGGTTTCATTCATATTACCATAGAATATACTGGGAAACCGCAAAAAAATTCTAAATGGGGCAAAATGTGAAAAAAACTTGTTTTCGGGTATTTTGCTTTTACGGCATTCAATCTTCAGTAAAAATTGTGTGTTATCTGTATTCTACAGGCTGATATGAATCTGGCAATACAAAACATGTAGGGTTTTCGTTATGTTTTGGCACCATAAAAAAATTCCAAACATTTTCTATTTTTAAATTTGCACCAATTTCGCCACCCAATAACTTTTTTGTACTAAAACCTACGGACGTGAGTGAGGCGGCATTTTTTGCGGGCTGAAGTGCACTTTTTATTCCTGCCAGTTTAGAATACATGGGACTTTTTGACAAATTTATTCCAATTTTTAAGGGACATGAAATCAAGAAAAAACACAAATTTTGGCGTTTAGAAAATTTTTCTTCTACGATGTTCAGCATACGGGATAAATGATGTTATATTTTAAGAGATTGTAATTTTTCAGATGCGGCAATACAAAATATGTGTAACTTTTTTATTATTTCATTTGTTTATTTGTAAAATGACAAAAGGGGAGTGATTTGAACTCTTAATATTTTTTCCTTTTTTTACACTTTGAAACATTTTTTTTTTTTTTTACATTCACTTTGAGTCCCCCTAGAGTGCTTCACCACTAGGGGGTGCAAATGTTTATACAGCCTAATGCATTGTTCTGGTCATGCTGTGGCTGTTTCTGATTAGCATATCAGCTCCCCATTCACAGCTGAAAAGCACTGACATGAGAGCAGGAGATGTTACCTATAAGTGCAGAGAACTACAGAGCTCAGAGTAAACAAACAAAAGCAGACTAATTACTTGTTTGAGATAACACACTATTCTCAAGCTGCTGGCAGCCTGACCAGTAGTGAAGTCTCTCCCTGCTATCAGATAAGACAGATCAGAGAGAGAAGGGTAGAGCAGGTTGGTAACCTAGAGAAACCTATTTCCTCAACAAAGTCAAAAAAATAAAGCAATATAGTTGGAAAAACTCTTCAAATACCGGTCCCTACATGTTGAAAGTTAATCTTTGTAGTGAGACAATCCCTTAATCCCTTCCCGATATTGGACGTATGCATACGTCCTAGCGAGAAGTGCGTTCCCGCAAATGGATGTATGCATACGTCCTGGCAATCGTGCGGGCTTACAGGCGAGCCCCGCACTATTGCGACCTTGGACCAGCAGTAAATTAACGTGAGCTCCGGCCGCAGGTGTTTAACCCTTTAACTCCGATGAACAATTAAGATCGCCAGAGCTAAGTTGCAGGCAGACGGAGGGAGCTCCTCTTGCCTGCTCCCGGCACGATGTCGCACTCCCAGCCGGCTGTGACGTCACCTTGCCCACAATGCATTGTGCATGTGTATGGTGACTGACAGTTGTTATGGCGACAAGTACACATCACTGGCCTGCCTTGTAACAGCAATCTGAAGATTGCTGTTACAAATCCCCTGGGGGGAAAAGTAAAAAAAAATTATACACACTTGTAAAAAAGTAAAAAAAGTGAAAAAAGTAAAACACAAACACAAAAAATAAAATCAAAACACATACATCACCCTTTTCCCCTTTACAAACGCCAATCACCCTAAAAAAGATCAAAAATAAATAAAGTACTCATATTTGGTATAGCCGCGTGCGTAACGACCCTCCCTATAAACATGTCATGTTAATTAACCCGTATGTAAAAAAAAAAAAAGAATTGCGATTTTTGTTCATCCCGCAGCACATAAAATGGAATAAAAAGCGATCAAAAACTCAAATAAATGCCAAATTTGTACCAATTAAAACATCAGTTCATCCCGCAAATAAAAAATCCTTACACATCACTGTATACGGAAAAATAAAAAGTTATGGCTCTCAGAAGATAGCGATGCATAAATATTGTTTTACACAATAAAAACACTTCTTTTTTTTTAAAGTGCTCCAACATAAAAAAAAAAACTACATAAATTGGGTATTGCCGTAATTGTAACAACCCACAGAGTAACGCTAACTTATCACAGATACTACATGGTGAGTGCTGTTAAAAATAAAAATAAAAAAACACTACTAGGATCGCAGTATTTTCGTCACCCTGCCTTCCAAAACACTGATTTATAACTGATCAAAAAGTCTTGTCCCCAAAAAAATTACATCAATAAAAACGTCAACTCATCCCGCAAAAAACAAGCAATGTCTTTTCCTTTTTGAATAAAAGTGCTTTTATTGTGTAAAAGCAGTAAAACATTAAAAAAAATACAAATTTAGTAACGCTGTAATCGCATCGACCTGCTGAGTAAAGCTAGCATATCATTTATATCACACGGTAACCGTTGTAAAAAAAATAAAAAACACTACCAGGAATGCTGTATTTTGGTCAAAATGCCCACAAAAACTTAAAAAAAAGGAATTATAGCATCATATGAACCCCAAAATGGTACTAAAAAATGTCAACTCATCCTGCAAAATAACAAGCCCTAATCACTCCATAGACAGAGTAATGAAAAAGTTATGTCTGTCAGAATAGGACAACATAAAAACACAATTTTTTTATAGACCTATTTTTATAGACCTATTTTGTAAAAGTAATAAAACATAAAAAACTATATAATACTTAATTGCCCAATACGAAAAAAAACTATGGAATACCTGTGCACCCAAAATGCACAATACACCTCTAGATGAGATCCCTGAGGGGAGTTGAATCCAAAATGGGGCGAATTCTGGAAGGTTTCACTTGTTCTGGTACTTTGGGGGCTTTGCAAATGGAACATGGCCCCCACCAAAATCTGCGTTCCAGAAGCCAAATAGCGCTCCCTCCTTTATATGCCCTGTCAAGCGCCCAAACAGCATTTTACACCCACATGTAGGGTATTGCTGAACTTGGAAGAAATTGTGTAACAAAATTTGGGGTGCTTTTTTTCCAGGATTCCTTGTAAAAATTAAACATTTTCAGCTAAAATCAAAGTATGTTGGAAAAAACAAATTTTTCATTTTCCCAGCCTAACGCTAAAAAATTTGTGAAGCACCCTTTTGGGGTCGATATACTCAATACACTCCTGGATAATTTCCAAAAGGGTGTATTTTTCCAAATATGGAGTCTTTTTGGGGGTGTTTATTAACCCTTAAGGCCCCAAGCCGTTTTGGCCTTCCTGACCCAGCCCTTTTTTGAAACTGACATGTGTCCATTTATTTTGAGAATAACTTTTGACACTTTACCTATCCTTGGGGATTCAGGGGATTGTTTTCTCGTGACACATTGTGCTTTAAGTTAGTAAGAAATTTTTATCCATACAATCCTTGTTTGTTTGTGAAAAATATCAAAATTTTCCATGAAAATTTGGAAAAAATTAGCGATTTTGAAAGTTGCAAAATTTCTGCGTGCAAGACAGAAAAAATTATTCACCACAAAATATTTTATAACTAGCATCTACCATATGTCCACTATGGGTTGGCATCATTTTTTAAATGTCCTTTTTTTTTTTACGACATTAGAGGGCTTAAAAATTTTAGTAGTAATTTCTCACAATTTCAGAACATTTGCAATATACATTTTTAGGGACCACTCCAGTTCTGACTTGGCTTTGAGAGGCCTGCATGTTAGATACCCCCATAAATAATGCCATCTAAGAAACTAGACCCCTTAACATATTTACAACACTATTTAGGAAGTTTGATAACCCATTAGATATTTCACAAAAATTAAAGCAAAGGGAGGTGAAATTTCAAAATTTGACTTTTTTTGCAGATTTTCAATATTTATCCATTATTCACTGGAATACAGTAAATGTGACTAGGTAAATGCAACTTAATAACAAATCCCCCAGGTCTGCCGTTTTTAGAGATATCCCATATGTGGCCCTAGGGGCAGTAATTTGGCTCAACCATAAGCCCCAAGAATAGGGGGGAGCACCTACCGGCCCTCTGAGGCTCATTTTCAATACGATTTTATTTAGGCGCCATTTCAGGTTTGGGGACACCCAAAGGGGGTGCAAAACTTAATAAACACCCCTAAATAGACCACATATTGGAAACTACACCCCTTAAGGAATATATCCAGGGGTGCATTGAGTATATAGACCCCACAGGTGATTCACAAATTTTTTTTAGCATAAGGCTGTGAAAAGTAAAAAAATTTTTTTTTCCAATAATCTGCAAATTTAGCTTAAAATGTTTCACATATACAAGGAATCCTGGAAAAAAGAAACGTAAAACTTTGTTAAGAAATTTCTTCCAAGTTCGGCAATACCCTACAGGTGGGTGTAAACTGCTGTGTGGGCGCATGGCAGGGCGTACAAGGGAGGGGGGCTATTTGGCTTTTGGAAACGCAGATTTTGGTGGGGCATGCGCATTTGCAAAGCCCCCAAGGTAGCAGAACAGGCGAAACATTCCAAAAGACGCCCCATTTTGGATTCAACACCCATCAGGGATCTCATCTAGGGGTTTGTATTCTGCATTTTAGGCACACAGGTGTTCCATAGTTTTTTTTTTTAGCATTGGGCAATGAAAATGGGGGAAAAACGCAGTTCAGTCATTGTTTTTTGAGTTTAAATTTTTACAGATTTCGCCGTGCAGTGTAAATGATGTGATAAAATTTACTTGGGGGTCGGTACAATTACAATGATATAGATTTTATATAGTTTTTTTTTGTTTATTACTTTTACACAGTAGAAAAAAATGTCTATAAAAAAATTTCGTTTTTATGTTGTCCTTTCTGACAGCCATAAAATTTTTATTTTGCTGTGTGCAGAGCTGTGTTATGGGCTGTTTTTTGCGGGATGAGTTGAAGTTTTTATTGGTACCATATGTGGTGCATATGAGCACCACATAAAAGGTTTTGGGGAGATGTTTGAACAAAATACAGCAATCTGGTAGTGTTTTTTTATTTTTTTTTTTTATAGCGGTCACTGTACGGTATTTTTTACTTGTTTGCTTTACTCATCTGTTCAATAATATTACACCGATACCCATTTTGTATATTTTTTTATGTTTTACTGATTTTATACAATAAAACACTTTTATTTAAACAGGAAAATACGTTTTTGCATCCCCCATTGTTTGAGAGCCATAACTTTTAAATTTTTCTGTGCTTGGAGCTGTGTAGGGGCTTGTTTTTTGCGAGAGGCGTTGACGTTTTTATTAGTATCATTTTTGGGGGGACAAGGCTTTTGATTGCTTTTAAATCCATTTTTTGGAGGCCAGGGGGAAGAAAATACTGCAATCCTGTAGTGTTTTTTATTTTTATTTTTAACAGGGCTCACCGTGCAGTATCCGTGATAAGTTTGCTTTAACTCTTTGAGTCGCTACGAATTAAAGGCGATACCCCATTTTTTAAAAGTTTTTTTTATGTTGAAGCACTTTAAAAAAAAAGAAAAGTGTTTTTAGTGTGGGAAAACAAATATTTATGCATCGCTATCTTCTGAGAAACTATACATTTTTTATTTTTCCGTATACAGAGCTTTATAAGGACTTTTTTTTTGCGGGGATGAACTGACGTTTAATTGGTAACATTTGCGTTTCTAGGAGTTTTTATCGCTTTTTATTCCATTTTATGTGCTGCGGGATGAACAATAATCTTAATTCTGTGATTGTTTTTTGTTTTTTAACATGACAGATTTATAGGGCAGGTCGTTACGCACGCGGTGATACCAAATTTGGGTACTTTATTCATTTTTGATGTTTTTTAGGGCGATTGCCGTTTGTAAAGGGGAAAAGGGCGGTGTACGTATTTTTATTTTATTTTTCGCGTTTGTGTTTTACTTGTTTTCCACTTTTTTTTACTTTTTCACATTTTTATTTTACTTTTCCCCCTAGGGATTTGGGAAAGAGAGATCTTTAGATATCTCATTCAAAGGAATCAGTGCATAGCTTGTTGCTTTGACTGGTTCCTATGACAACTGTCAGTCCACGATTCCGGGGCGTGCCCACAAGGGCACGGCCGGGGGTCGTGACGTCACAACAACCCGGGAAAGGGATTCTCTGCCTTCCGTGGGTCTGTAAGAGGGAGGAACCGCACGGATCGCCCGATCCGTGCGCTCTGCCGCCACATAGACGCAGGAGGAGCGATCTCCTCCTGCTTCTCTCTTAGTTATTGCGACCGGTTGTCGCGATAATTACGGGGTTATCCGCCCCCCCCCCCCCCCGGAGCAATCCGGGGTCGGGGCTGATGGGGCGGATGTCAGCTGTAATAACAGCTGACACCCCGCGCCGATCGCGGGGCGAACTCTGCTTTAGAGTTCGCGCGATCCTCAGGACGTATGGATACGTCCAGGTGCGTTAACCCCCAAACGACCTGGACGTATGGATACGCCCAAGGTCGTTAAGGGGTTAATAAATAAAAATCGCCTAAATAAAATTGAAAATGAGACCCCAGAGTCCAGTAGGTGCTCCTCCTATTCTGAGGTTTGTGGTTGAGTCAAATAGCGCACTAAAGCCACATATGAGATATCTCAAAAAACAGTAGAATTGGGGGAATCAATATTGAGTTGCATTTCCCTCATCACATCTACTATGTTCTTGTGAATACCGTATATACTCGAGTATAAGCCGAGTTTTTCAGCACAAAAAAATGTGCTTATACTCGAGTACTGTCGGGGCTCGGGTGCTGTGATAGTCCGTGCGCCGACAGGGACGCTTCATATATGCCCACTCCTCAGGGAGCGCATATAAAATGAATCCCGAGTACCCCGACAGCGTTCGGGCGCGCGATGGCCCGTGCGCTGTCAGCGATCTCCTCCCCTGTGTGCGACTCCTCCGGGGCGCACACAGGTGAAGAGATACCACTGGGGGCGCAGAGAGCCCGCGCTCCCTGCGCCGCAGTGGACTCCGGGCGGCCGCAGATTTGCGGCCGTCTGGAGTTTCCGGCACAGGCAGCGTGTGTCATCACGCTGCGTGCGCGGCTTGATGACATCACCCACCTGTGCCGAGAAGAGCTCGTGGGAGGCCGGACAGCGAGGAGGTGGAGCGGCGAGGGAGACGGAGCAGCGGAAGCCAGGTAAGTGGGTTTTTTTGTTTTAAAAACGTGCCTATACCTGCCTATATCTGTCTAGGGGGACCTATACCTGGCTATAACCTACCTATACCTGGCTATAACCTACCTATACCTGGCTGTAACCTACCTATACCTGGCTGTAACCTACCTTCCTGGCTGTAACCTACCTATACCTGGCTGTAACCTATCTAGGGGGACTTATACCTGCCTATAGCCTGCCTAGAGGGACCTATACCTACCTATAACCTACCTAGGGGGACTTTTACATGCCTATAGCCTGCCTAGGGGGACCTATACCTTCCTATAACCTACCTAGGGGGACTTATACATGCCTATAGCCTGCCTAGGGGAACCTATACCTGCCTATAAGGACCTATACCTGCCATTAACTTACCTAGGGGGAAATATACCTGCCTATAACGACCGATAGCCTTCCTAGGAGGACCTATAACCTCTCTAAGGGGACCTATACCTGCCTATAATCTGCCTATGGGGGCAATTACCTGCCTGTAGCCTGCCTATGGGGACATATAGCTGCCTATACCTGCGTATAAAGACCTATACCTGCCTATAACCTGCCTATGGGGGACATTAAACTGCCTATACATGCCTATAACCTGCCTATAGGGGACATTAAACTGCCTATACCAGCCTATGTGGGACATTAAACTGCCTATAACGGCCTATGGGGAACATTAAACTGCCTATACCAGCCTATATCTGCCTGTGGGGGACATTAAACTGCCTATGTAATTTTATTGGTATCTATTTTTATTTTTAAAATTCACCAGTAGCCGCTGCATTTTCCACCCTAGGCTTATACTCGAGTCAATAAGCTTTCCCAGTTTTTGTGTCAAAAGTAGGTGCCTCGGCTTATACTCGGTCGGCTTATACTCGAGTATATACGGTAATTGGAAATCTGCAAATAAAGTGAAATTTTGAAACTTCACCTCCACTTTGCTTTAATTCCTGTGAAACACCTAATTGGTTAATAAACTTCCTAAATGCTGTTTTGAATACTTGAAGGGGTGTAGTTTCTAAGATGAAGTCATTTCTAGGGGTATCTAACATACAGGCCAATCAAAATCACGTTAGAACTGGACTAATCCCTAAAAAAAAAGTATATTGCAAATTTTCTTGAAAATTTGAAAATTACTACTAAATTTCTAAGCCCCCTAATGTCGTAAAAAAAAAAAATTAAAAAAAACGATGCCAACCTACAGTAGTCATATGGTAGATGTTAGTTATAAACTATTTTGAGTGGAATAACTATCTGTCTTACATGCGGACATCTTTGAAGTTTGAAAATGGTAAATTTTTCAAATTTTTCACGATAATTTGATATTTTTCACAAATAAACAAGGACTTTTTGGACCAAAATTTTTTACAATCTTAAAGCACAATTTGGCAAGAGAAAACAATCTATGAATCACATGGATAGGTTAAAGAGTCAAAAAGTTATTCTCACCTAAAGGGACACATGGCAGATTTAAAAAATGGGGCTCTGTCATAGAGGCCAAAACTGGCTCCTGTGGTAAGGGGTTAATTGTTCTTGTAGTGTCAGCATGACATTGCATTGTCTAACTTATATACCAATCAGTGTTATTAAAGATAATTCACAATAACCGCATCTGACAACTTGGTTTCCAACAAGTATTTCACATGATATTCCATGGGGATCATTTTTGGCACTAGTGGTTTACAATCAGAAACGAGTCCCATTAATTTCTAGTGGTTTTGGAGGCAGATTCACATTAAAAGCCACATGCAAATGTTTGGGGAGCATTTTACATGAGGTTTTCAGTCATCCCCATTGACATCAATTGTAAAATCCCACACCTTTTGTGGAATATGACCAAAGAATAAACATGCTCTAAGTTTCTTTACGGCAAATAAACAAGAGCTTAAAATTAGCATTGTGTGGAACTACAACGCATATTTTCTATTGAGGTAAATATACTTGAGTTTACTTGCAGGTGCATTCGTGAGGTGTAACTTCAAACTCCTGTACCAAGTGTCAATGAAACAAGTTTGCAAACTTCAAGACACCACACACTATTCCAACAACATGAAGAAAGTATACTGCCAGTGGAGTGTCTGGGTAATTTTCCATTGGGCTTGATCTAGAGTACTCAGTCGAGTAAAGACAAACCATCATAGCCCAAGTCTCTAGGAAGATGTTCACTTCACAGCAGATTTTTCCATACTGGCAAATTTGCTGCCTATCTTTGGCAGAATCTTTTGTGTTGTTGATATTGTAGAATATCTGATTATGGATGACCAGAAGCAATCTGACAGGAGTACTTTATCTGCAATCGAATTCAGTCCCCAATAAACTATGTGAGGTCTGAAAGCGATCCGATCTTCCTTCCCTCCTGAGGTTGGGTTAACACTGTATCATTGCCTTCCGTTGGAGACATATGTTGAGTGGACATAAACCTCTGATGGAAGCCTTCTGCTGTATAGGCATAGGGTCCCCAGATAGGCCCCGATGACATAACTGTCTATATATGAACAATTACTATATATTTACAGTCCACATATGGCTTATTACGTCATTGGAGTTTCCCCAGTTATTCTAAGTAGTTTAGTTCTGTAGTCAGCCTATCTCTCCTCCTGGATGAGCTCTCTCCCGAATGGTGGCAATGCTGTCAGCCCCAAACTTTTTAGTGTACATTGTACACTCTAGTGACACAATTGTGGTTTGATGCATTTTTATACACCCCTGGATGTAGGTCTGAGAATGCTGAATTTTCTATGTGGAAAAGTTCTTACATCGGTCTATGCACTTTAGTCAGTACTTTATCTGGGAATTGCTGTATGTTCAGTTCCCCAATAAACTACTGTGGGGTTCTGAAAGCTGAAAGTTTTAGTAATGACGAGTTAGGGTTAGCAACAAAGAGTAATTACAGTGCAAGAAATATTTATAGGTATCAGTAAGAGAAGAAGCATAACTTTTTTGTAAGGAAGCAAATATATCAGTAGAAAAATGTAACTAATATGTTTCAAGTCACCCAATGGATATTAAAAATGATATACCACTGCTAATAAACTTTGACAAAGTTTTTATGTGCTAATCTTATTTACCCAGATTTACTTAGAAATACAATTTTTTACTGAACAGCTTTGTTTTTCAACTGGTGGACAAATTAGACTCAGAGGTTACTCAGAAATTCCAGCTTATCAACATGTTTTATATATTCAGTTCATCATTATACAGATGAAATAAAGGTGAGACTTATAGCTTGCCCACAACAAACACTTTGAAAATGGCTAATTAGAAACAACATGAACAGTGGTGAAAGTTGTGGAGAATTCTACTGTAAGGGTGCGTTCACACGGCAGTGGACAAATACCGGTCGGTTTACACGGCCGGTATTTGTCCGGTTTTGCGGGCGTCCACAGGGGGGACGGCTTTTCTCCGCGATGAGCGGAGAAGAGCCTTTCCTCCTCCCATTGAGGTGTTCATATTCCGGAAACTGGACGGAAGAATGAACATGCTCAATGTATTTTGAGCGGCCCGCGGGTGGAAAAACCGCCGGGCGGAAAACCCGTGCAGTGGGGACTGCAGCACGGGTTTTCCATAAAGCACAATTGTGCTCATTTTCGGCTGGTTTTCCAGCCGGTTTGCGGCCGAAAACCGAGGCTGTGGGGACATACCCTTAGGCTTCCTTCAGACAAGCATTTATTTTTATTGAGCATGAGGTTTTCTTCAGACCCATTCTTCTTCTTCCATTTTTTTAGGTTTGTTTTTTAAAAACTGCATTTTCGTTAAGAGACTTCCAGATGCGAGTTTGGGTAAAGAATATGTTAATATGGCCGATTTTGACACTGTTTTCAGTGCTGTTTTCTGGGCGTTTCTGCAACAGTATAAAAAAGCCTCTAAAATGCCCTTAGTTCATTTTCACTGATTCATTTGTAAAACAGTGTTGTAGTTCACACACAACAAGGTTTTTATGTGCATTTTAAGCGCTTATTTGGGCGCTGAAAAGAAGTGTCATGTCAATTCTTTAGTGTTTCCAATGCTGACAATTCCCATAGGAGTAAATGGAAAGCTACAAAACCTTGTCCAAAACCTCGGCGCAGTTTTTGTCCTGGCTCTTAGCCCCTTCCTGATGGATGGTCATATGGCTCTAATTTTTTTCCTCCTCGCCTTATGAAAGCCATAACTTTTTTATTTTTCCACCTACATAGACATATGAGGGCTTTTATTTTGTGGGACAAGATGTATTTTTGAATGGTTTTAATCATATTACCAGAGAATATACTGGGAAACCACAAAAAAATTCTAAGTGGGACAAAATATGAAAAAACCGTACTTGTGCCATGTTTGAGGGTGTTTTGCTTTTACGGAGTTCAATCTTCAGTAAAAATTATGTATTATCTGTATTCTACAGGTTGATATGCATCCGCTAATACCAAACATGTAGGGTTTCCATTATGTTTTGGTACCGTAAAAAAAATTCCAAACATTTTCTATTTCTGAAATTTGCACTGTGGCGCCATTTTGTGTGTCCAATAACTTTTTTGTACTAACACCGATTGACACGACTGAGGATTCATTTTTTTCAGACTGATGTGTATTTTTATTGCTAGCAGTTTGGAATGCATGCGACTTTTTGATCAATTTTATTCCAATTTTTATGGGACGTGGAATGATCCATTTTGGCGTTTAGATTTTTTTTCTTCTACGGTGTTCATCTTACGGGGTAAATTATGGTTATATTTATATTTTAATAGATCAGACTTTTTCAGATGCGGTGATACCAAATATGTGTAACTTTATTATTTAATTTTTTCTTATTTTTAAAATGGTGAAAGGGGGGTGATGTGAACTTTTAAAAATTGTTCAATTTTTTTACACTTTAAAACTTTTTTTTTTTTTTACTTTAACTTTGAGTCCCCCTAGGGCACTTCACCACTAGGGGGCTCAATCATTTCTACAGCCTAATGCATTGTATATGCCTGGGGCTGGAAGTGGTGAAATTGAAAACATGGCAGCGATGGAAGCCTTCACAAGGCTTCCATCTGCCATGTTTAGCGATTGGGACTCAGCGATCTCACCGCTGATGTCTTGATCGCAGAGAGGAACGGTGCGCAGAACCATTTCTCATTGATTTAGACGCCGCGGCAATCTTTAGCGTGGCATCTAAAGGGCTAAACAGTGCGAAGGGAGCGGGAGGCCCCCCCGCACTGTGCCCAGCGGGTGTTAGCTGCAATTAGCGTTGCGATTCTGCTACAAAGCCATTTACCAGCATCAGGACGTATCCATACGTCCTATGGCGGTAAGGGGTTAATTTGTATTTCTTTTCCAGAAATAAAACAGTGTTGGAAAACCTCATCCACAACCTGATCCAATCCTTGTCAAAATCTCGTCTGAAAAGTGCATTATTGAGGTAATAAATTGTCCAAATGAGCCATGAGGCAATTGTCCAAATGAGCCATGCGAACATACCCAAAGGTTATGTCTACACAGCACGATATGCTCGGATTTTTGGTGAATTCAGTTTTAGAATCAGCCGAAAATCCGATGGTACAGACAGCAATAAAAAATATGTGCTGTACAGCACAGATTTTATACGATCGGTTTTGAAATCCGCCAGATTCCATCGGATATTAAGACATCGCATATTCCGCGGGATTGCCATCGGATTCCCGTACATTGAATGTATGGGGCCAACAGCAATTCCGAAAACCGACCACGGTTTTCAGCACAAATCTGTCTCCAAAACCTCAGTCCAGCAATGTTAAAATGCCACCGGATTTTGGACGGCATTTTAACATTGCTATGTAGACATGCTGTTTCACTGGCAGTTTTGCACTCACTCTGTCTCCGCATGATGTGGGTGGTTCTACAGCAGTGATTAGCATATATTAATTTAGAGCTGTTACAGAGCTAACAAGTTTACATATAACTTCATGTTTTTCGCTTCTCACAACACATATACCTGCACATGTTTACTGCAGCTAATCTTGTTAAATCCAATTTTTCCACTTAGAGCTCAGTCATGTCAGTCTGTCTGTGGGGTGATGTCACTCCCTGCTCTGTCAGTTAATTAGATAACAGACATCTTTCTGGTATTCAGGTTACCATAGAAACTTGTGTGCACTCAGAGAGCTGGTAAATGTCTTTTATCTCATGACTAAAGTAAAATCTATTGACCAATATATTTAAGAAAAACCATCCTTTAACTGTTCCTCTATGTTGAAGGCTAAACTTCATAGTGAGAAAACCTATTTAATGTTATATTGATAAAACTCTTAGGCTGCTTTCAAACATTCAGCTTTTTAGATACAGTTTTTGAAGTCAAAACCAAGAATGAATATAAAACAAGGAGAACTCTCAGTTTTCCTTAATATGTATCCTTCAATTATGATTCATTCCAGGTTATAGCTCAAAAAACTGCACCTAAAGCTGAAGGTTTGATAGGAGCCTAAGTATTGTAATGATCGTCTTTTCTCCAGGATGTGAATCTCCTTAAAAATCTTAGCAGATGCATTTGTATTACCAGTATGTTGAGTGTATATGTGCTGTCTTTAAAGAGTAGAAATGCTTGCCTCTTATGTATGGGTGTTGCAACATATGAAAAGAAGAAAAAAAATCCATTCAATCTTTGATGAAGATGTGATTTAACTTTGACATTGTCTGAAATAAAGTGACTGTCACCCCACCTCCCGTACATAATCTGGCTGTCCCTCAAAGTGTTTATAAGAAGCAGTCTTATTGCAGTTGCTTCCAGGTGGAAGAGGGAATGGACATCCACCTAATACAATGTGGAAGCAAATCCTTTATACTTAGTTGAAGCACAATAGAGCAGTCCCATATTATTTTTATTTCCGTAGAGCATTTAAAGACACAAAAACACAACGTGACACACTTGTTTCTCATAGAACCGATAAAGCCCATAAAAACAAACAGCTTGGCAATGTCTTTTATACACAAAACTAGACCACATATTGCAACATCCAATCCAAGTTATATACTGTATATATATATATATATATATATATATATATATATATATATATATATATATATATATATACGTAACTAGAGATGGGCAAATTTCTCAAAAATTCGATTCAGTGACTTCGGCGAATTTTCCGACAAAATTTGTTTTGGTCCAAATCGCGTTAAAAAACAGCTATTTCCAGGCTGCACAGAGCCTGCAGGGTGCTGTAGAACGTTGTGCCATGCTTAAATATGCAGAGGGAGCTTGGTTTGGTCTTCATACAATGTTGTGTTTTAGTATGACACGCAGATGACTGCCGCCGCTCTTAGAATTGCCTCACTATAAAAGTCCCCGGGCACTTAAGAGGGCAAAACTGATCAAAAAACTAAAGGTCGAATGTAGCCTGATAAAGTCATGGCAGCTACAGCTGGAAAAAAACAAGCTGAAGGCTCAGGTTGCAACATCAGTGAAAGAGTGTGGAGGTGATGGCAGCAGCCACAGCAGCATGAGGTCAGAGAGTGGCACAATGACATTCTGGAGGTGGCAAAAACAGGAGTAGGCCACAGAGTGGCACAATGACAAAGTGTGGAGGGCATGGCAGCAGCAGCATGAGGTCAGACAGTGGCACAATGACAGAGTGTGGAGGTCACGGCAGCAGCCACAGCAGCAGCATGAGGTCAGGCAGTGGCACAATTACATTCTGGAGGTGGCAAAACAGTAGTAGGCCACAGAGTGGCACAATGACAGAGAGTGGAGGTGACGGCAGGAGTAACAGCATGAGGTCAGAGAGTGGTACAACGACAGGGTGTGGAGGTGACCGCAGCAGCAACAACAGCAGCAGCAACATAAAGTCAGAGAGTGGCACAATGACACAGTGTGGAGGTCATGGCACCAGCAACAGCAGCAGCAGCATGAGGTTGTAGAGTGGCACAATGACAGAGTGTGGAGGTGGGTGGCAATACCAGTCCCTGGTAAAGATGGTGGTAGGCAGATGGAGAAACTGGCAGCAGGCGATTGGCGGCATCAGAATAGTGGCTGAGGCAGGTAGTTTGAACCCAGACTCATTTCTCACAGTTTGGGTGAGGCGTCATGGCTGATGTAGTCTGACACCTAAGGCATTGGTGTGTGGAAATCCTGGCCGATACACGCCTGATTCATCTTGACAAAGGTCAGTTGTTCTACATTTCCCGTGGACAAGCGGGTTCTCCTTGGGGTAACGACGGCCCCCGCCGCACTGAACACCCACTCTGATGCCACACTACTGGCCGGGCAGGACAGCTTCTCCACTGCAAACTCGGCAAGTTGCGGCCACACATCCAGTTTGGCTGCCCAGTAGTCCAGCGGATCTTCTAACTTGGGTGGCAGAGTGCTGTCCAAGTAGGCCACCACCTGTTGGTTCAGGGTCTGCTCCAGGTCCTGCTGCTGCTGCTGGCGACTGCCCTCCTCACTAGGCGGGTGAAGGAAGCTGCTCATCAGTGACTCCAGACTTAGGTTGCTGCTGATGGAGCTGGTACTGCTGGAATGGTTATTCATCCCGTAGCCCTGGTGACTGAAAAAATAACGTCGCCTCCTCGAATGGCCTCAACAAATGGCAGGTGTCACGCATGAGCTGCCACTGGCTGACATCAAAGTTACACAGGGGAGTACTCCTGTCCACCTGGATCATCAAAAAATCGTTAATGGCCTTTCTCTGTTCATACAGTCGGTCCAACATGTGCAGGCTGGAATTCCAACGGGTGGAAACATCGCATATCAAAGTGTGTTGGGGGAGGCAGTTCTGCCGCTGCAACTCGAGGAGGGTGTTCCTGGCTTTGCAGGAATGGATTTAAATGCATGACATTTTCCTGGCCATTTTCAGAATCTTCTGAAGATCGGTGGAAGACTTCAGGAACCTTTTCACAACCAGATTGAACACGTGCGCCATGCAGGGCGCATTGACCATCCCTCCTCGGTGCAGCGCAGACACCCTGTTACTTCCATTGTCCGTCACCATGGTTTCGATTTGCAGTTGGCGCGGAAAAAGCCACACATTGATTTCTTGCTGCATGAGCGGAGCAGTTCCCCCCCTGTGTGATTCATTCGCCGAGGCAAGCCAGGTGTAGAACCGCGTGACACCACTGTGCCCAAACATGTGGTATCATGGAGCAGTACTTGTGGAGGCTGAGATGATGGTGGTGGGGAGGAGGGGACTTGATGCAGGGGCCGCAGTTTGACAAAAGTGGAGGAGAAAGCGGCGGTCCTGTCCAAGTTGTTGGTGTGCCTGGGCAGGAAGCACATTCACCCAGTGGGCCGTAAAGGACATGTAAATGGCCCTGACCGTAGTTACAGCTCCAGCGTCCGTGCTGCTGTGCACCTTGGAAAAAACCGATAAGCTCAAGGACTGGCCCACCCTTTGTTCTACTTATTTATGAAAGTGCTGGTACTGCCTTTTGGAAAATAAATTACGGGGTTGGAACTCTCCATCTGGGCTCGGCATAACCTTTAGTTCTCTGAAGGGTGCGAGTCCACCTTTTGGAAAGGGGAGGGACTGCGTAAACAACTTGGGAGGAGCACGGTCGCTTCTGCGCTTAGGATGGTTTGGACGATATTTTGTCTCTTTGCAAGCTCATTGAATGATGCTGGCGCCTGAGTAGTGAGGGCAGGAGATCTGAACCAGGGGATGATGGCAAAGAGAAAAGTCCCTTCTGCAAGGTGGGGACCCTGACTGGCTGCAAAGGCTGCGTGCCATGGGCGTCTGCTCTGTTGCTGCGGGGCAGGATGGCCACCATTGGCCACGTTTCCCCAGGAGGATGGTGCGCTGGTGTTGCGCAGGGCCGTGTGCCAAAAATTGTCCTGCCACGCTTCATTTTGCCCAAGATTCACTTTCCCCTATTCGGCCTCCGGTGTCTTAGCAAAGAAAAAGCCCACCCCCGGGTATCTAATTTTACCGCCAAGTCCGAATGAGTGTTTTTACCCCCGCTGCCTGTGACCCCGTGGCTACTTTCTTGGACCCGGGAAAAGGGTTTTCTATCCCCTGGCCGTTGGCTCCCCCACCTCCATGTGCTATCCGCTGACTCACGGCCCGCAACCCACTTGTGGCTGCGCACTGCCCGACGCGCATGGTAAGCAGAGGCTGCCCCTCACAACAAGACTCCCATGCCCCTCTCCACATCATAATTTGCCGCCCCACTGCAAAAATAGGAATATTGGCCCCTTTCTTCGCTGCAAGTGCTCTGCTGCCTCTCAAATTTTTCTCCCGCTACATAGTGGCGCTGAGCCCAGACCACTAGTAATTTGGCTGAGGGAAACGGATGGGGACAGAGGGGGCTTGAGGAAGGTGAGGGGCCTAACCCGTCCTGGGGCCATGCCAACTATGAGTTGTGTCTGACGGTCCCACCGACTCTTGGCTGGGGTTGTCAGATGTCATCTGGGAGGAAGTGGATGACCTAGTCAACCAATCAAGAACCATTGGGTTGCTGAACAACACACGGCTGCTAGATGACAGCGGCAGTTGTGGCCTCACCGAGTGACCCCTGCTGCGACATCCCCTTGCTGTGCTGCGACCTGGGCCTGCTCCAGGAATGTTTGTGCCACCTCCCACCTCTCTGTCTGACATATTGTTTGTTCTAAAATGTACAGACACTGTTTGATGAAGATATCTGTATATGATAAATACACACCCTGTATTTGACTCCAAATGAACCCAGTAACAAGCTTGGGTAACCCTTGGATATAAATTGCGCTCCACAAATGGCCAGGAAAATTTACTTGTATGTGCCGTTTAAAAACACTGTGTATTTTACTGAATATAAAAGCACAATCAGGCTTAATTAACCTTCGGATATGAATTATGCTACAGGAAAAATTGCTTCTTTGGCGGTGAAAAAGAACGTTTCTTTTAGTAACCACAACAGCAGAACAACGCTTAATTATCCCCTGAATCTACATTGCGCAAAAGAAATATGCTGCCAACAATTACCAGCTTTGTCGCTTGTTAAAATGGCGTGTATTTTACGGTACACAACACCAGAAAAACTTGTAATTAACCTTCTTTTATAAATTATGCTACAGGCAAAATTTCTTCTTTGGAGGTGAAAAAGAACGTTTCTTTTAGTGACCACAACAGCAGAACAACGCTTAATTAACCCCTGGAGCTAAATTGCGCAAAAGAAATGAGCAACCAAAAATTACCAGCTTTGTAGCGTGTTAAAATGGCGTGTATTTTACGGTACAGAACAACAGAAAAACTTGTAATTAACCTTCGGTTATGAATTATGCTGCAGGCAAAATTGCTTCTTTGGCGGTGAAAAAGAACGTTTCTTTTAGTGACCACAACAGCAGAACAACGCTTAATTAACCCCTGGAGCTAAATTGCACAAAAGAAATGAGCAACCAAAAATTAAGTGGTATTTGGATTGTAAAAAAACGCTGTTTCTTTAACTGAATACAACAGGAACAGGCTTAGATAACCCTTGGATATTCAATGTGCTGAAGAAACTGAGCAGATAGCATTAAAATGTATATGCAGCTGCATTTAGACGCACACTGGACTTCAGTTCCAATACCACACAAAATCAGAATTAGAACGTAAGAGAATCATTCTCTGAGACAAGCTGAGACACCCCCCAAAAATCGCTGTATAAAAGTGAGCTTTTTAGTATCAGACATTATGTGCAGCCGCGGCAGCGCCTTCCCTACTCAGTACAGTGAGAGAGGTATGAGCTCCCAGCGTCGCGCCCAGACTTATATAGTGCGGTGATGTCACAGAATCCCGCCGGTCTTCATCTCTGCACATGTCATGTAGGCTACGCCCTTCTTCCTCCCAGAATTCTTTGTAACGCCATGTGCTCGCAGCCATTTTATCATTCAAAAACACGCTTCGTTCCCGCGAAACACCCCAAACTTCGACTTTGTTCAGAATCGAAGTTTTCCTGAAATTCTAAACGAATTCCACTTCGTTAGAATCAATTCTTCCATCTCTAATCGCAATGTATAAAATCCTTCACATGTGTAGTCAAAAACTCTATTCCAACCTCTCTCACATCACATAGAAAACATTCTCTCCTCCATCAATATACCACACATTCCCATAGAAACTTAAAATTAGTAAAGGCCTCTGGTGCAGAGGGGCTTTTGGCAGTCTACTACAAAAAATGTTCACCCAATTATCACCACTTATCATTGCCTGTAATAACCACTTAATTATGGCCATCCTATGGCCCCAGAATTAATGTCAGTAAAACTTACTGCAATCCTAAAGCTACAGGAGGAACCCCGATACCAGACAACTATAGACCTTTATCGCTCCTTAATCTTGATGCCAGCATCTTTACATTAAGTCTATGTCGACACTGCATTATGATCAAAGTTTCCACGCTTTTAGGGCGACATGTATGAAGATCGCTGCGTCGGAGCGCATGCTTTCGCCAGTTTTCCGGCAAAATTTGTGCCTCATGTATGTCAGCGCCGGGGTGCGCTCATCCATGCGGTGTAAAGTCCGCCGCGCCTCGCCAGTGTGGGAGGCGCAGTGCGGGACTTAGGCGCAGTGCGGGACTGCGCCTAAGATTCGCCGCCCGACGTAGTGCGCTCATACATGCCGTGTAAAGTCCGCCGCACCTCGTCAGGGTGTGGGGTGCAGTGAGGGACTTAGGCGCAGTGCGGGACTGCGCCTAACATGTATTCCGATTCGAGACAGGTTGGAAAACACCGAGAAATCATTACACATGTCCGTGCGGCATGGAGTATGAATCAAAAAAGCGTTTTTATTAGGTGTAAAACATTATCTGGAAAAGAGCTCAAACCTACTAAAAAAAACATAAATAAAATCACTTTCCAAAAATCAAGAACGGCGCAACATCAGGAATTAGGATCTTGGAAATTGCCGGAAAATATAGTAATTCAAATTCTGTAAGCTATTCTCATTGGTCGGCAGAAACCAGCAATCAGAATAGGAGCGACAGTGAACCATTATAAAGGCGGGACAGTTCAAAATACAGTAAAAATGCAGAAATGAGCTGATTGGTTGAGCAAGCGGGGACTTGGCAATCCTGGCCAATCAGAATAGGAGCGACAGGGACCCATTCTAACCTATGGAGAAGTATTAACCAATCAAATTCAAAGGCGGGACAGTTCAAAATACAGTAAAAAGGCAGAACAGAGCTGATTGGTTGAACTAGCGGGGGCTTGGCTATCCCGGCTAATCAGAGAGATGTTTATGGAGAGATGGGGGCACTGAAATCTCAGCGCCGTGAGGCATGGAGTATTAGTAGATAAATCGTTTTTATTAAGTGTAAAACATTCTCTGTAAAACAGCTGAAACTTTCTATAAGCATACAGAAATAAAATTCATAACAACGCGTTTGTCGCCGAGACCGGCGCAACATCGGGAATTTGGATATTTGAAATTGCCGGGAAATACAGTAGTTCAAATTCTGTAAGCTATTCTCATTGGTCGTCAGAAACCAACCAATCAGAACAGGAGCGACAGGGACCCCATTATAACCTATGGAGAAATATTGACCAATCAAATTCAAAGGCGAGACAGTTCAAAATACAGTAAAAATGCAGAAAAGAGCTGAATGGTTGAGCTAGCGGGGACTTGGCAATCCTGGCCAATCAGAATAGGAGCGACAGTGAACCATTATAGCTTATGGAGAAATATTGACCAATCAAAATCAAAGGCGGGACAGTTCAAAATACAATAAAAATGCAGAAAAGAGCTGATTGGTTGAGGTAGCGGGGGCTTGGCTATCTCGGCCAATCAGAGCAGAAGCTACTTTGTCCCATTGTAGTCTATGGCCAGATCGGGGCAATGAAATCTCGGCTCTCAGCGCCGTGCGGCATGCAGTATGATTTAAAGAATCCTTTTTATTAGGTGTAAAATATTATCTGAAAAAGAGCTGAAACCTTCTAAAAACATAAATCAATCAAATCCCTAACAACATGTTTGTCACCGAGAGCGGCGCTACATCAGGAATTGGGATATAAAGAATTGCCGGGAAATACAGTAATTCAAATTCTTAAAGCTCTTCTCATTGGTCGGCAAAAACCAGCCAATCAGAATAGGAGCGACAGTGACCCATTATAAGCTATGGAGAATTATTGACCAATCAAATTCAAAAGTGGGACAGTTCAAAATACAGTAAAAAGGCAGAAAAGAGCTGATTGGTTGAGCCCAGGTGGCAGATATGAATCCACCGATCATATTTAGTGCGTCTATTTTGAGTGGAGAAAGAAGGGTGCAACAGAAGAGCGCCCTAAAAGTTATTACTGTCTATGGGATATATTCTAGTACTGTGATTGGTTGGGGGGAAGAGGGGCTCGTCCAGCTTAGCCAATCAGCAGCTGAGCTACCTTCTCATAGAGTTCTATGGGGAAAAGAAATGCAGAGCGAGCTTGTTTTTTTTTTTGGGCCCTAATTTAAAAAGAGGCGCGGTTTTTTGGACCAAGGGGAAGAGCGAGCGACGCTTTTAAGGGGGTTTTTTTCCCAAATTCCCAATTTTAAAATAAAACTGAAATTTGGAAAGAAAAAAAAAAGTTTAAGACTCCCGAAGTTTCCCATTGTATAAAAAAATGAAAAATTAATTTGGGGAACAAAAAAAAAATAAATTAAAAATTAAATTAATTTCTTTTTTTTCATTCCCCCCCATACAAATTTGATCATTGGCTAACAAAATTTAAAGAAATAAAAATAAAAAAGGGGGAATTTTTTAAACCCCACCATTTTAGTTAAAGGGGGACATTGATTACCCGCCCCGGGGCCAACATAAAGCCCCAAAACCTGCATGCCCCCCAATTTTTAAAACTGCCCTAAAAAAAAAGTCTTTAAACCCCATTTTAGTTTCACTACATTGACTATACCTGTCCTGGGCCACCATGACCCCAAAACTGCATGCCCCCCCCAATTAAAAAACTCCCGGGAAAAAGAAGTTTTTTCCAACCACCATTTTAGTTAAAACTGGACATAGACTATCCCTTTCCGGGGCCACAGAAATGCCTTTTAAAACCTGTCGGGACCCGTATTTTAAAAAAGGGGCCGGAAAAAGGAGTCTTTAAACCACCATTTTATTTTTAAAACTGGACCATAGACTATCCCTGTTCTGTCCCTTTCAGTATGCCCAAATTAAACCTGTCTGCCCCACAGTTTAAAAAAAGTCCCAAAAAAAAGGGAGTTTTTCCCAACCCCCATTTTATTTTAAAACTGGACATTGAAAATCCCTTTGTCCTGGGAAACCTACATTGTTAAAGTCTTCCTGTACCTCCCTTTACAATTCAGGGAATTTTTATTTCAGCTATTTTGTACATCCTTTTTTTTTTAGTTTTTTTAATTTTAAAAATTCCTTTTTTAAAATAGGAGGGAACCCACCACGTTTTTGGGTTTTCTTTTTTTTTTAAAAAGTATTAAAGGGGTTGTCTCACTACAGGGATTGTTTGCTTTTTTAAAGATCTTGCAAAACAAGTCATTTTGCAATTTTGTGTTCTTTTCCCATGTCCTACCCCTTTTTCCCGTTTTGACAGCCCCCATCACCCTTGGGCCCCCTTTACAATTTGAAAACAAAAGTCTGTTAGAAACCACTTTTTTTTTTTTATAATGGATCTGTTTATTGCTGCATTTTAAAGCAGCCTGACCCAAAAATTTTAAAAATTTAAATTCTCAGCCCCCTTTTTAAAAATTGTGAGGGGGGAAAAAGGGCCCCTTTAAAACCACATTTCGTTCCAAAGGACCCTGATTATAGCTGTTTTCTCACAGCAACTACCCCCAAAAAAATTAAAATTAAATTCTCAGCCAAATTTTAAAAATTGGGGGGAGAAAGGGCCCCTTAGAAGCCCCCTTTCGGGTTTCCCAAAAAAAACCCAATTTTTAAACTGTATCTCACGCAAAAATACACCAAAACAATTTTACAATGCAAAATTTTTAAAGAAAATGAGTAAATAGAAAACGTTTTTGTCATGAAAATTTGGTGTCTTTTACGTTCCACCCCCGTAAAAAATAGCAAAAAGTCTTTTGGGGAAATGAGAATAAAAAATTCAGTAAGGGAAATTATCTTTTTAAAAAAAAAAAATTTTTAAGAGGACCCAAATTTTTGTTGGAAGGGGAATGTGAAATTTTAAAAAGGGGAACTAATTGGGCCCCCCAACATCATCAGAGTTCATGCCTGATTCATCTTTTTGAAAATCAAATGATCCACATTATCTGTGGGGGAAAACCGGGTGGTTTGTCTTAAAAAACCTTTCCCCCCGCGGGGTTTAAGGGCCGCCAAATATGAAACCCCCCCGCTGGGCAGGACAAAACCCTTGGCGTGGCGAGTGAGCTCGGGCCCTTCATCCATTTTGGGTACCCAGAAGTCCAATTTTGGGGCCAAAACATCCAAAAAAAACGATTTAACGCAGATAGTCGTGCAACCCAAATCTTTAAACTGGGGCCCCCCTTTTGTTGGGATGTTTGGGCCCGCATTAATGCGTTGGTAGGGGTAAAAAAGAAAAACCCAAAGGGCACCCATTAAAGGGTTCTGCCACATTGGGCCCTTTTGTTGCCGCTACAGCTAAATTTGGGCCCCTACAGCCCGTCACCCTCGCTGAGTTGGGTTTCCCCGGACATTTGAAGGGAAAGTTTAAGCGACGCAACAGAAATTTTCCCATTGATCAATCAGCAAGGTCTCCATTTTTCCCGCATTTTTCTTTATTTGGGTGAGTGGATGGAAAAGTGTGAGTTTTTGTTTTTTTTCGGGGATCCGGAGGGGGGCCCCCCATAACTGTTGTTCAGTTTTTATGGGCCCTTTAAAGCGGAATCCCTGTTTGGGGAAAAAGGAGCATCCCAAACACTCATTTGAGAGATGGGGGCCCTTTATTTCCCAAGCCTCTGGGGCGCGGGCAAATGAAAAATTTTATCTTCCTCCCCCCGCCTCAAAAATTTGCGCCCCCCAAACCCCTTTTCCCAAACCAGGGAACATCGGGGGAACGTCGGTTGGGCCAAATTCCCCCTTCCTCCCCCTCCTCCCCTTTTTTTTCCGGGAAAAGCTTCAACACAGCCCTGGGCTTGCCTTTAGATGGGTGCACCCTGAGAGTAGGCCCGTCCCTTTCATAGGTGGACCCTGAACCACTGCCTTTAAAGAAAGACCGATAAAATTGTGAAAAATGTCGGGCTTTTGGATTTTGGGTGGGGAAAAAAGGTTTCCTGTCCGCATTTGGTCCGTTCCCTCCTCCGTCGCTGGTTTTGGGCCTGATGTTTCAGATGTTTCCCAAAAGATCCCTTCCAGAACTAAATTTACCCCAATGCTAAAGGGGGTTTAAAGGGGATTGTCCCCTACTACCATTTTGGTGGCCCCTTTTTTTTCAAAATGGGAAGGGGTGGCCCCAGAGCTTTTTTCAAACCGGGTCCCCTCTCGGGGGCTCAAATCCCCCAGGTTCCGCACCAAATGCCTTTTTTCAGGGGCCCTTTCTATTCATAAGCGTTAAAGGGGATTGGGGTGGGTGCCACAAAACGCTGGAGAAAGTGGAGGGGGAATTCCAGCGTTTTCCCCCTCAACAAAGAGACGATACGGGGTTTTTCCGAGCGACGCTGCAACGCAGGGCCCGACCGGGGACTAAGCAGGGGGGAACAGCAAAGTCGAACTCAACCAAGCCTTCCTCACAGGGATCCAGGGCCGGGACCCCTTTAGAAATTTCTGGACGGGCAAGGTTCATGACATTGCCTGGGAATGTGCTCCAGCCACCCATTTAAGGGGGGCCAACCCGATTTCAAACCTTATTCCGGGACACCACCTTCCCGGCACAAGGTTCTTTTTCACCCGGGCCCCGGGTCAGTCTCGTTCGGTTTGCCATCCCCAGCTCCGGCCGTGTGGGGGGACGGGCCCAATTTCAGAAATTTAAATTTTAACACGGGGCCTTATTTTCCCTTCTTGGGAAAGTGATTCCACCAAGGGGGGAAACCTTGGGGGAAAGAATCCCCCACCATTCCCCCGGTTTTGAAGAGCGGGGGGGGGGGCGAAAAGGGTTTTTTGGGGGCCCCCCTCACCACCAAACCAAACCACCCAGGGGTCAAACCCCAAAGACTG